>CAUYSK010031738.1:0-19302 GCA_963575035.1 Avahi laniger
TCAAGGGAGTGTGCTGGAACTGTCATTTAAAGCTGAATAAGGCCAGGTGTGGTGGCTCACGCCTGTAATCCTAGCACTCTGGGAAGCCAAGGCGGGTCGATTGTTTGAGCTCAGGAGTTCGAGACCAGCCTGAGCAAGAGCGAGACCCCGTCTCTACTAAAAATAGAAAGAAATTAGCTGGATAACTAAAAATATATAGAAAAATTAGCCGGGCCTGGTGGTGCATGCCTGTAGTCCCAGCTACTTGAGAGGCTGAGGCAGAAGGATTGCTTGAGCCCAGGAGTTTGAGGTTGCTGTGAGCTAGGCTGACGCCACAGCACTCTAGCCTAGGTGACAGAGAGAGACTCTGTCTCCAAAAAAAAAAAATAATAATAAAGCTGAATAAAACACAAATCATGCCTTGATGCTTCCAGTCTAGTGGCAAAAGCAGGTGTATAAATAAGTACAATACAGTGGAGAAACACCTATCTATCTATCTATATATACACACACACATACACAGAATGCCATGAGCGTGATTATGCTGATGGACGTAGGTTAAGTTTTCAGGCAAAGTAAAATTTGAACTGTCTTGAACAAAGAATAAGGATTCTATGGAATATAACTTGAAAGCATTGTGGTTTAGGCCAGAGGAAAAGAAACTTTGTCCATGGGTGGAATCTGGTTGTCATCTAGGTTTCTCTGGATGACCTTGATTCAGCCACTCCTATTCCTATTCCAAGAATAATTTCCCACCTGATGAGTTATGTGGCTTTTCCACTCAGAACTGAGCCTTTCAGACAAATGTGTAATTAACTAGCTTTTCAAAGGATGGTGATTACAGGTGCTAATACTCTGAGACATAACTGAACCTTGAGGTGTAAAAACAAGCATTTACCTAAAGTAACACCTCTGAGGCTGCTACCCTCTCATCATTTTTTTCTGATATGTAACATATTTTCCCTCTTTGTTTTCTCTCTCCCTCTATGCAAATCTATATCTTTCTTCTGCTTTTCTTCTTTTTTCCTTTTCCTTTGATTATTCTCCTCTATCTCCCCCTTCTGTTTTTTAACTTACTGAAATACAGAATTCAGGCACATTTTAAAGTACACTTGCAATTATTTTGAAGTCATTATAATAATTACTGTTAAAGTGTTATGTTTTCTGTTTCTACTTTTAAAAATAGATTAACTGAACCTATTGTGTTAATATGAATAAATTCAATAGCTTGCTATATGTAATTGGTCTCCCATTGTGCCCACAGCCACCCCACCTTCCAGGTGTTAAGTGACTTCAGTAGAAAACAATTTTCTACCAAGATATTAATACTATAGTAATGCTGTGATAACAACTGTTATATTTGAATTTCTTTTATCTTTTTTTTTTTGCTTTTTTTTGCAACATTTGTCCTTTGGCTGTATGAATTTCTTTTTTCTAACTAGGAAATCTTTCTAGTTTCACACAGCCCTCTTCATATCCAAAGTCCTATACAACTGACCATAATATTTCATTTCATTAAGACTTAATTTTCAATGAAAATATATGCAAGTACTCATTAGTGATGGTACTGAGAATAATATGAGATGGAATTTTCATTCCCATAATTTTTATTCTTTGTTTTGGATAAGTCGCCCCTCTTTAGTCTTAACTTTAGTCTTAAATACATTCCCTTTCCAGCCAGATTCTTGCCTCCCAAGGCCTTCCCATAGAGAAATTTTACAGCTATCACAGTACAGTTCTATAATGCAAATATACAAGAGCATGATCTTATGAAATTGATAAATTGGAGGATGATTAAAAAGAACTCTTCTGTTTACAAAGGATTTACTTTACAGTGTTTTAAAAGAGCATGTTTTCTTTAGTTGATTCCAAATGATTTGAACTTTCCAGAAATGCGTCTTCTGGGTAAATAAAATTATCTTTTTTTTCCCCCTTGTCTGACGTAGATGAGAATATCCTAATGCTGTACCTCACAGCTAGTCGTCTGCTTGGGTCCATTTTATCAGCAACACATCAGACCAAGCTTTGTGTGGAAGAAGTGACCCTGGTCAGGAGATCAGGAGCTACCCTCATTGCAACCACGTCACTCTACTTCAGATATTTTCCACCTCTAAGTGGGGAAACAAATATGTCACTCGCTGTAAGTAAAAGGGAAAATAAGGAGGTCAAGATAACTAGGTCACTTATTCTAAATAAAAGAGAAAATGATCAAGAGGACAGTTTTGAAGACGCCTATGAAATCATTCCTGCAGCAACAACAATGAATCTAGCAACTTCCTTGGAAGAATGCACAACTGGATTGTATTTATTTCTCAATAACAGATTCTCAGATGCAATAAACCTTATTCATCCATGGTCTAAAAACAGCTCATACCATGCCCTAATATATAGTATCCTTATGGTTGTCAAGGCGATCCTGACTTTTGAGCCACAGGATATGGAGATTGGAATGGCCACCACAAAGGAAGCTTTGAAAACCTGTAACATTTTCCGAAAACCTAGGATGATGACTTTGTCTCGTCTAGTGAGTAAACAAGGAATAAAGGCTATCAGAGAAGAGGAATTGCACGCAGAAATCTGTTATGCTGAGTGTTTGGTTTTGAAATCCTCCATGACATTTATACAGGACGACAGTATACTTGGTTTTCTTAAAAGTGGGTTCAACATTGGGTCAAGTTACCATATATACAAAGATTGTCAACAAGTATTAACACAGATGCCTAACAACCAAAGTAAAGCCCACAAACACCTGGTCGGAGGAATAAAATTTGGACTTGGAACATTCAATTTGCTGTTATCACTTGTGCCACCAAGGACACTTAAAGTACTCAATATCATTGGATTTACTGGTGATAGAGAGGTAGGCTTGGCTTTGCTTCATGAGAGTGCCTCTGAAACCCATATAAATAATATCTTAAGTGTTTTGACTCTACTCTTTTATTACAATTATATCTATGTTGCTTTTGGTGTTGAAAACATTTACGATTCTGCTACAGAGAGTCTCTTCCTGATTTATCTACAGAAATTTCCAAACTGTGTCATACTTAAATTTTTTCATGCACGTTCTAGTATGTTGAAGGGAAATTTTGAAAATGCACAGTTAAAATTAGAAGAGTGCATTTTTATTCAGAATGAATGGAAGCAGGTTCATCACCTCTGTTACTGGGAACTCATGTGGTGCCACATTTTTATGCAGAATTGGAGGCAGGCTTACTCCTACGCTGATTTACTGTCTCAACACAGCAGGTGGTCCAAGGCAATATATATGTACAGTAAAGCCATAATACTGGCCTTGCTTCCTTCTCATTTTGGGAAAGCAGTAAATGAGGATATGAACTCTCTCTTCGTAAAAGTAGATAGCCTGAGAATCAAATTTTTAGGCACTTCTGTGCCAATAGAAAAGTTTGTTGCTGAGAAGGGTCAGCGCTATGGTACCACTACAGGCTGGTTTACAGCACAGCCCCTTCTGGAATTCGTTTATGCTTGGAGTGGTTTCCGAGTCATGAGCAAAAAAATAGAGCTTATTTCACGCTGGCTATCAATAATTAACAAAGGAGAAGACCTTTTACAAGAGAATCCAAATAAGGAGTATGGCACAGATGACATAAGTCTGTTAAATTTACTGAAAGGTCTATGCCTGAAACACTTAGGCAAATATTCAAAGGCTGAACATTACTTTAATCGTGTCATTCAACAGGAGAAATTGTTAAAATATGACCACTATTTGGTGCCATATACTTACTATGAACTAGGAATTCTACACTATCTAAAAGGAGATTATGATAGTGCAACAAAAAGCCTCGACAACATAAAAAACTACAAAGACTATTCCATGGAAGCCCGATTACAGTTTAGGGCTCACATAGCCCTTAAACAAATAACTAAAGAAAAGTGATCTGAACATGGAGTGTGGTTTTGTTTAGTATGGTTGAAATATCCGCAATCAGCAAGGTAATTAAAAGGTTGAAAAATCATTTCTTTGTGGAAATAATTCAAGAAGCAGCTGCCAAGAATCTGATCAATAACAAGTAAGAAAGGAATTGGCCATTATTTTCCCCTCTTTCTTTCTCATACCTATACAATGGAATGTCTTAGATGGGCAACTAGAGCGATACATGTTCTTGAAAAAGAAAAGGCAAATGATGTACATTATAAAGAATACTTTCTCTCATATGTTATACATTTATTGATCATGTTAAGATAAGGTTTTCAAAACCTCAAAAAATATTTTTTAACATGTCACTAAAGTTTGCAACTCTCAAATAAAATAGGGGAAGTCATTACACTAGGGATCCCAGTTCTCTGTAAATGTTTTTATTTAATTGTTAAAAAAAATGACTTCAAAATCTTACTGACATATCAAAATAATGATGCACTGACTAGCATGGATTTGAATAGTTTTCATTTTTGTTGGCTTTTTATACCAGGGAAGATTGTCTGCCCCTGTGTGATCAGCAGTGTTTTTTACCCTCTTTCTGTAGGAAGCTCAAATACCTGTTTATAACTTGTCACAGGATAGAGAAGAAAGGCCTTTTACCCCTTTTTATACACAAACTCTGAAGATAATTGGAGGAGGCCAAGAGGATAGACCACTGGCTTTTGGAAGAGGAGTTCAGTTACCTAGTGACCCTCCCTTTAGTTATCATCCCTAAAGTATAATTCCTGTTAAGACCAGCTCTTCAACATAATTAAACCCTTTGGGTCCATCCACTGTTAGAGGGCTAATCTGAGAGTAAATAGCAGCTGTCAGGGGATGGAGCTCTGTATTGTTTTACCTACCTTAGGGGTAAAGTCAGTCCCTAATTTCCAGACCCTTAAGTCTGGTTGTGTCTTCCCTGTAGTTACCCTTTGAAACAGAAGTTGCTGGGAAAGTTTGGCTTGCTAAAACACATCATCTTAAAGCTTTGGGTGTCCAAACAACCAATTGGAACAAGATGAGAAGTTAGTATTTCAGAATAGGCAATGCTTACTTTTAAAAACGTTTTCCTCATAAATTAAAAACACACTTTCAAGTGAACAATTGCGCTTGAGTTATTCCCCATTGTTTAATTAGTATGGTTATGGTGGTTAAGAGGGCAGGTTCTGGTATGATTGCCTAGATTTGTATTCTAGCTGTGCCACTAACTAGCAATGTGGTCTTGGGCCTCCGTGCCTCAGTTTACTCAGCTGTAAAATAGTGATAATAATAGTATATATCTTGTGGCTTTACTGTGCTAAGATTGAGCTAATAATCATTTATTATTATCTTTATTATTACTGCTACTAATGTTACCAAAAGTTTGGTACTTGTCCCCGAGGCACATCAGAAGAACCAGGACAAGCTGCTTGAAAAGGAAAGAAAAATTTATTAATTTGCAAATGAGTCAGCAATTAGGAGGTTGGCAGACGGCCATCTTAAAGTATACGCTTTTAAAGGGGAGGTTTTCAGCCACAGGCTATTGCTGTTCAATTATACCTGATGGTTTCTGATTCATGCCATCTTGGCTAAAACAATCTTGTGACCTCTGCCCTCGAGCCTTGACAGTTCTCTTGAGCCATCTCCTGTGGCACAAAGAACAAAAGACATTCCCCAGTCTCTCCAAACCACTGGCCGAAGGCAGGTAGGCAGGTTTTAGTTCTCAAAAAGGGTGAGGGGGTTTTGAAGAGACAGAAAACATTTTTACCCTTTTTTAGGCCATTCTCTCTGATACACTAATAATAATACATTATTCTTCAGTGGGGAGAACTTTCTTGGAAAAAGCAAAGGTCCCTTTGTTACTTGCTTTACCAATTTAGAATTTGACCTATTAATTTGCTTTTTCTGTTCTGTTTATTTATTTATTTCTGTGGCACCTTCATCTTGGATATTTTGGTCACTTATAAAATAAGTATCTCTCTGCCTAAATTATGACTTTGTGTTTTGTAAAATATCCCAACTTTCCCAAATGAATAGCAAATTTATTAATTGGTTAAACAAATATGTATTGAATGTCTACTATATGCAGGAACTGAACACAGTACTGAGGAAGTAAAGATAAATCAAGTATGATTTCTCTCCTGAGGGCCTTTTTCGGGAGATAGGCATTATAGCCTGGGCAACAGAGTGAGACTCTGTCTCAAAAAAAAAAAAAAAAAACTAAAGAAAAGAAACCGGGTTTCAGTCTAGGTCCAGTTGTCTGTCACATAAAGATCCAATTATTGAAACAACAAGGGTTGCCAAGGTAGGAAGGAATTTTTTAATATGACAAACACCTAGCCAGGAGAAGGGGAGAAGCTACCTCAAGTCTGTGTCTCTGACTGATGGAGACCTCGGACTTTTTAAGAAGGGGCCACCTGCCTTGGGGCAGGTGGAGGGGGATGGTGAGTCCTGGTCAAGAAGTCTGCCCTGGGGACTTCAGAATCTCAACTCCTTTGTCTTGCAGAAAATCTACCATTTATGGGAAACAACTGAAAAGGTCAAGCAGTTAATTAAGGGAGAAGGTTATAAAAAACATAGAGGTCCTTAAAATTTGTTCCTGGAGCTGGTTATATCACGCTATGTATCTCTTCATCTGTATCCTTTGTAATATCCTTTATAATAAAATGGTAAACATTGGATCAGGTGGTCATTCACATGTGAGATTGAAGGAGTCAGAAGAACTGGTCCAACGTGCAGCAGAAATGAGAGCCAATGGCATTGCTGTCATTGCATCTTTCTCAAGCCATGGAACAAAAGTGTTCTGATTAATTCCCGAAGTAAGAGGCTGCGGCTGCCCCAGGATTTCCATTTTATTACTAGCACATTCTTGCCTTAATGGTGGTAGAGATTTGTGCTCAAGAGTGGTTGGATGGGATTCAGGATAAGATTCCCCACCTTCCAAGGACTGAAATTCTGTGACCCAAATCTCTTAGTCTTTGAGCAATGTATTGATCATAATTGCCAGTGATGGTTTGCTTTTCTTTTTGGGGTTGATGCTGGATGAGCAGCTGTTGAGTATTCTGGTGATGGGAGCAACTGGAGCAGCGGGCAGTTTTAAATCCAGAGATTTAACAACTTTGTGGTCAAACTAGGTTTTGGAGTATCACAGATAAAAGTCATCAATCAACTCTGGTCTCTGGGATTCCAATGGGCCCACCTCAGCTGCCATTGTAGAAAGCCTCCAGGGAATTTACTGATAATACTGAAGCTAAACTGAAGAGCCTGGATTTATCTTCTTTCATTGCTTTAAAGGATGGAAATTTGGAAGCCTGTAGCTAGTGCCTCTCTATCAAATCAAGGTGTGCATTAATACATTGAGACATAATCCACCCTAAATAGTGCATTCTTTCTTCAGGGACTTTTTAGATGAACTAAATTTTCCCTTAGCAAATGAAATCTCACATCAATCAACAAGTATTTAAGTACCTAGTATGAGCCTAAAAATTTTTTACTTTGATTTTTTTTTCTTTTGAGACAGAGTCTTGCTCTGTTGCTTGAGCTAGAGTGCCGTGGCATCAGCCTAGCTCACAGCAACCTCAAACTCCTGGGCTCAGGTGATCCTCCTGCCTCAGCCTCCCAAGTAGCTGGGACTATAGGTGCATGCCGCCACACCAAGCTAATATTTTCTATTTTTAGTAGAGATGCAGTCTCACTGTTGCTCAAGCTGGTCTTGAATTCCTGAGCTCAAGCAATCCCCCTGCCTTGGCCTCCCAGAGTGCTAGGATTGAGGCATGAGCCACTGTGCCCACCCCCCAAAATTTTTACTTTGAGAAGGGGCAAAAACTCTAGAAGGAATCATGAGCCCTAAGTCATTCATTTCACAAAATTTTTGTAGATAAATTTCTGTTTATATGGATGAAATGGAATCAAGAAGAAAATTATAATTGATTAATTCCATCTGCCTTTGGTAGCTCTCATTATCTTGATTTCTGGTTCTTAATCGTTTCTTGAAGTTTTCTAATTTTAAGCCACTAAATTCTGGTGATTCCTCCTTTGAAATATCTGTTGAATCTATTCCTCCCTTTTTCCTTTCCATGCTATCAGCGTAGGTTAAGACTTTATTACTTCCTGTTTAGATTGCTGCAGTAATCTTCTAAACTTTTATGCTTTACATTTTAGTGCTTTAGAGTTCACAGAGATATGTGTTTTCTTTTTCTTTTTTTTTTATTTGCTGTTTCCCCTTTTCAGGAATGAACAGAACATTTTCATCCTAGGAAAACAATCCTATCTTCACTCTACTGCTAGGGAAACCTATCCTCCCTGAGGTTACAAAACCTCACCTCTGGGCAGGGCTGGGCAAGGCAGATACCAGTAATCAATTTGAAGACACACCTCGCTAAAATTGGATTTGCTATTAGAGAGGTCATTGTTCTGGAACTTTTTTTCCCTAATACTATTAATTTGAGTAGAGAGTATATATTTCACATAAAGTTTCATGGTGTATATGCTTTATATTTCCCTATTTTCCCCATATCCAATTTCTCTGCAGGTTTTCTAATATACTAAGTTAATCTCATCATTCTAGAACTCAGATTTCCCCCATTCTCTTCAGTCTACTTATTCACTTGTAAAATAAGTTAAGCTGGCATGGTGGTGCACATCTGAAGTCCCAGCTATTCAGGAGGCTAAGGCATGAGGATCACTTGAGCCCAGCAGTTCAAGGCTGCAGTGAGGCTATGATCATACAATTGCACTCCAGCCTGGATCAGAGTGAGACTCCATTTTCAAAAAATAAAATGAGTTAATATTTGAAAGTTATTAGAATAGTGCCTGGCACAATTCTAACAAACTTAGAAGTTTGTTAAAGAAATAAAAATTCAATTTCTAAAGGAAAAATAAAAATCTCAGGACGCCCCAAAATTCATTATGCCAAAAGGGAGAAGAGTACTGAGTACTGAGTACTGAGTCACTCAAGCACTGACATCCTCTCCGCCAGTGAGGTACAGGGGTCATCTTTTAAGAAATAAAGGGGGCTGGGCACAGTGGCTCACACCTGAAACCCTAGCACTCTGGCAGGTAGAGGCAGGAGGAGTGCTTGAGGTCAGGAGTTCAAGACCAGTCTGAGCAAGAGAAAAAATTTAAAAATTAGCCAGGCATGGTGGTGCACACCTGTAGTCCCAGTTATTCAGGAGGCTGAGGAAGGCAGATCAGTTGAGCCTAGGAGTTTGAGGTTCCAGTGAGCTGTGATAATGCCACTGCACTATAGCCAGAGGGACAGAGTAAGACTCTGTCTCCAAAAAAATAGAAGAAAAAAAGCGGGGGGGCTTAGAAAAATAACTAAACAGCATTTTTCTTTCTGATGGACTGGGTGTGGGAGGGAGAAAGGAAGCCTGGCTGGGAAGGTAGTCTTGTTATGCAGGTAAGCCTCATGATAACAGCCCTAGGGAAATGTTTTTATTCAGACATTTAAGAGTGCCAGACTCTCTGCAAACCTGTCTCAGATCAAAAAGGCAAGGCCTGGCTGCATTTAACAGAAATTCTCTCCAGATGCAAATCTCTCCCAGCCTCCCCACCTAGACAGTCTTACAGCATTATTCCTGTTTGCGTGGAGCCATCTCAAAATATGACAAAGATGACTTTGGGTTAAAATATTTATTTTCTTCAGCCCTAAAAAACCCTTTCAAGATATACAGCCCCTCTAAAATGAGTGCATGTCAATTATAACATTAGGACTATAGCCTGATTAAACTCTTAAATGTCGAGGGTTATGTGGAACTCAAATCCCAAGTAGTAAGGAAAAAGCTGATTAATTTTTAAGGTTTTTTTACATCTTGGCTTGATAGTTTTAAAATTCGGTTTTCTAAATCTCCCTTGAGTTTTTTTTTTTGTTGTTGTTTTTGCCAGTCAATCTTGGTTTTCACATTTGCTGGCACTTAATGTTTACCACCTTGTACCATTTTTCAGGATCACAGTCCTGGAAAAGATTCCGGGCCATGCCAGAAGACAAGTACTTGACCAGAAATCTGTAGCGCAAGCCTTTTGCACTTTACCACTACAGAGGGTTTATCGTGAGTGATCTGGTAGGTGGATTTCAACCCGATTTGGTGCATTTCTTTCCAGCTTATACACCTCTCACAAGATTGGACCGAAGGCACATCCCAAAGAAGCAGGCACTTTAACTACCCTACACAAGCTAAACAAACAAGAAGTACCTTGGCCCTATCGCTCTTCTTCACTGCACGTTCACCTCACACTGTAGAGCTTTAGGATTTAACCAGAAGGTTCATGTGCTTTGATTCTATGACAAAAGTGCATTTCCGGATCTACTATCATTGAAGACCTGGGACGGGCCTTTTCCCCTTGAAAAAAATTGTTTGAAATGTGCGTCGTGGCAATGGAGAAGGGCAGCTCTAGCGAACGTGGCACCTTATTATTATTATTACAGAAAAATCTCAGCCCCTACCCGCAACCCTGCACTTGAGACCCTCCACTCGCAGACATCCAGGAAGGACTACAAAACAGAGACTTCTGGGGGCGGAAGTGACGACAGACGCAGAGCATGCTGGTCTCGGGCGCGCTCCACTCAAGGCTTCCTCCTCACAGCTTGGTACCCGGTGCTGCAAGAAGTTCAAACTGGTATTTTTCTCGTTTGTCAGGATTAAGTACAGCTTTAAATATCATGTACATTTAAATATTTAAAGGACGGAACCAGGAATCTGAGCTCTAGAGCCTTAGCTGCTGCCCCCTCGTTTACGCATCCTCCAAATACGTTTTAAGAGGAAATCTCTTAAGTCGGGGGCCTTTGGTGGCGGGATCCAGTGGAGACACATAGCGAAAGATCGAGTGTGTGTATATTAGAAGAGTTCTCTGCTTCAATTTTGGCTAGGTGTGGGATGAACTCCTTTGATCGAAGGAAAGCAGAGATGAAGGGTTTGAGCATCTGCAGACCAGAGTGAGAGCGATCAGGACTGGGAACGACGGGTGGCATAGAAGTGTGCCAGGTGGGATTCCCCAGACTGGACCGGGGCGACTCGGTGTCCCTTTAGCTTCAGACTGAATTGTAAACGCTATTTTCCTTTTCCTAATATATTAAAATTCTCAAGCAGTCTTTACGCATGTGCTCTTTTCCCCATAAGAGGAAAAGTATGCACTGTATGCACAGTTCTGTGTGCATACATTAATACTTAATTGTTTTAAGTAATTTTTTAAGAACTTGAGGCAAATCACAGATTTCTCCGCCTCTAGGATGGAGATCAGGGGTAAGACATTTGCTTAGGTGGAACATAAATATTAACCCGAACTGGTGGTTGTTGTAGATCTAGCCACCTGGCAACTATGAGTGAATGGATGAATAAAGGCCCCTTAGAATGGCAAGATTACATTTACAAAGAGGTCAGAGTGACAGCCAGTGAGAAGAACGAGTATAAAGGATGGGTTGTAACTACAGACCCAGTCTCTGCCAAGTGAGTATGCATCCTACTTCCCTGAAATCGTGACACCCCTTTGTGCTGCCTGTATGTTATAGCCAAACTGAAAAAGCAGATAAATGAAAGGCTAATTATTCTTATGTAAGAATTTAATCGCGTTTGAATCTAAGTGCTATTGCCACTATGGCTTACCCTGTCTGACCAGCCAAGTTCATAGAAATGGGACATAGAAATTTTTCTTATTATTATTTTTAGTGGAAAATTTCAAGCATACACAAATGTTAATGGAGTAGTAAAATGGACACTAATCTTATATCCCTTCCAAATATTTTAAAGCCAGTTCCAGAAATTATGTAATTTTGTTTATAAATACTTCAACGTATCTCTTAAAAGATAAGGACTTTTTAAATAAATGTAACCACAGTACCCTTATAACATCTAACAAAAGTAATAATAATAATAACCTCCACATTAGCCAATTCCTAGTCAGATCAAATTTTCCTGACTGTCTCAAAAGTTCTTTTTATATTGGTTTATTCAGTTTTGTTGATATGTCTCTTAATTATCAGTTTAAATATCTTAATCTATGACTCTGCACTTTCTCTCCCCTTTTTTTGGTTTCCCATGTTATTTATTTATTTATTTATTTTTTGAGATAGAGTCTCACTCTGTTGCCCTGGCTAGAGTGCCCTGGCGTCAGCCTGGCTTATAGCAACCTCAAACTCCTGGGCTCAAGGGATCCATCTACCTCAGCCTCCTGAGTAGCTGGGACTATAGGCATGCACCACCATGCCCGGCTAATTTTTTCTATATATTTTTAGTTGTCCAGCTAATTTCTTTCTATTTTTTTAGTATAGATGGGGTCTTGCTCTTGCTCAGGCTGGTGTTCAACTCCTGAGCTCAAACAATCCACCCACCTCGGCCTCCCAGAGTGCTAGGATTACAGGTGTGAGCCACCGCGCCCAGCCCCATGTCATTTATTTTTGAAGAAACAGTCATTTGTTTTATGGAATTGAACATCTGGATTTAGCTTATTGCATTATCATAGTATAGTTTAATGTGTTCTTTTATCTCCCATATTTCTTATAAATAAGTATTCAGATCTAGAGGTTTGATTAGGATCAGATTTATTTTTTGCAAGACTCCTTTAAAGGTGAAGATGCACATACACACACTTTTTATTTTGGAATGATTTTAGATTTAAAGAAAAGTTGCAAAGAAAGTCCAGAATGTACCCATATACCCTTCACTCAGCTTCCCCCAATGTTAATGTCTTACATAATCATGGTACATTTCTCAAAACTAAGAATTTATATTAACTGCAGACATTATTTGGATTTTACCAGTTTTTCTGATAATGGCCTTTTTCTGTTCCAGGATCCAATCCAGGATCCCATGTTACATTTAGTTGTCATGTCTTCTTAGTCTCCTCTGATCTGTGAGTTTTTCAATCTTTCCTTGTTTTTCATGACCTTGACAGTTTTGAAGAGTACTGGTGAGGTAGTTTGTAGATTGTCTGTCAATTTGGGTTTGGATGATGTTTTCTTTTTCTTCTCTTTCTTTCTTTCTTTCTTTCTTTTTTTTTTTTTTTTTGAGATAGAGTCTCACTCTGTTGCCCTGGCTAGAATGCCATGGCGTCAGCCTAGCTCACAGCAACCTCAAACTCCTGGGCTCAAGTGATCTTCCTGCCTCAGCCTCCTGGAGTAGCTGGGACTACAGGCTAATTTTTCTATTTTTAGTAGAGATGGGGTCTTGCTCTTGCTCAGGTTGGTCTCAAACTCCTGAGCTCAAGGGATCCTCCCGCCTTAGCCTCCCAGAGTGCTAGGATTACAGGTGTGAGCTACTGCGCCCAGCCTGTGATGTTTTCTCAAAAACAGACTTGGGTTATAGGTTTTTGGGAAGAATACCACAGAGGTGAAATTCCCTTTTCATCACATCATAACATATCATATAATATAGATTTTTTTTCGGTATTTTATATTTGTGTTCATAAGTGAGATTAGCTTATAGTTTTCTTTTTTCATCCTGTCCTCTGATTTTGGCATTAAGATTATAATAGCCTCTTTAAATAAGTTAATACACAACCCTCTTTTTCTAGTTTCTAGCAGAATTTGGTTAGATTAGAAATGTTTGATACTTGAAAATTTTGTAGAACTTCCCAGTAAAATCGTCTGGGTCTTTTTTTTTACTCTCCATGGGAAGATTTTGAACTAGGTATTTTAGTCTTTATTAAAGATTACAGGACTATTTACATTCTCTGTCTCTTTTGTTTTTGAGTCAGTAATTTATATTTTCTAGGAAGTTTTCTGTTTTAGGTTTCAAAATTATTGGCATAAATTTGTTCTTACTATTTCCTGTTAATCTTTGCTGTCTTATTCCTTATATTATATGTGCCTTCTTTCTTTCTCTTTATTTTCATCAATCTTGCCTGAGTTTTGTGAATTTTATTTTTTTTCAAAGAACAACTATTGGATTTGATGATCCTCATATTGACTCTTATTTTCTATTTCATTAATTTTGTGCTTTGTTATTTTCTTTGGTCTGCTTTGGAGGGGAGTTATGTAGTTGCTGTTTCTTAACTCTATAAGTTAAATCTGTACCCTGCCTTCTTTTCTAATACACATTTAAGGCATTTATTACCCTTTAAGTAATACTTTAACTGTATCCCACAATGATTAGCTTTAGACTGGATCAAAAATTTAGATGTTTAAGGCCATCAGTGAATACTTGCTGAATAAGTGAAAGCATTTGGTGGTGAGAAGATTAATTTTAAACAGAGAAGAGTGTTCCCTATTATTCTAGTGACCTATTTGGGTTGATAATGCCTTTCATTCCATTGCTTCTTCCAAAGTTTTATGGGGCCTTTGGTTTTTCTTTTGCAAATCTGCTCTGAACTTACTTTTCTTCCAAAGTATCGTCCTTGTGAACTTCCTTGAAGATGGCAGCATGTCTGTCACTGGAGTTATGGGACATGCTGTACAGACTGTTGAAACTGTGAGTGAAGGGGACCATAGAGTGAGGGAGAAGCTGATGCATTTGTTCATGTCTGGAGACTGCAAAGCGTACAGCCCTGAGGATCTGGAAAAGAGAAAGAACAGCCTAAAGAAATGGCTTGAGAAGAACCACATCCCCATCACCGAACAGGGAGATTCGAAGAAAACTCTCTGTGTGGCAGGGGTCCTGACTATAGACCCACCATATGGTCCGGAAAATTGCAGCAGCTCTAATGAGATTATTCTGTCCCGTGTTCAAGATCTTATTCAAGGACATCTTGCAGCTTCTCAATGAGAGGCCAAGAATTGTGGACATACTGATTGAAACAGACTTTTTTTCCCTTCATAAAATGTTTTGAATGTAAGTCCATCATATTATAGGACTTTAAAGGCTCATGGGTGTGTGTGCAAGTGTGTTAATTCTTTTGATGTTTTGGTAAAATCAAAGATGTGGATTATGAGTGCTAGTTTCCTGGGGAAGTTAATGGATGGGGGCAAGGATGACATCCCATGCAACAAAATTACCATAGGGATGTTGGAATTGTAAGGGTCTTTTCTTGTGTTGAGGATACACCCCATTTTGGTTAGGCAAGAAAAGTTGTTTTTTTTTTTTCCGAGACAAGATCTTGCTATGTTGTCCAGGCTAAAATGCAGTGGCATCATCATAGCTTATTGCAACCTCAAACTTCTGGGGTCAACTGATCATCCTACCTCAGCCTCTCGAGTAGCTGGGACTATAGGCACAAGCCACCATGCCTGGCTAATTTTAGAATTTTTTATAGAGAAAACATCTTGCTGTGTTGCCCAGGCTGATCTCAAACTCCTGACCTCAAGCAATCCTCCCTCCTCAGCCTCCCAAATTGCTAGAATTACGGGTGTGATTGTGATTGTTCACAGGTAAGAAAAGTATTTGGAAAAAATGTAACATGTTAGATTGAATATAGAATGTTAAGATAAAATCACAGATTTATTAGTCCCTTGCACTAACTATATATATTATTTTGGTGTAATGATGAAGTTGTTTTTGAATCAGAGTGTATGTCCTTTTTTGATTGAAACTGGAAAGTTTGGATTATTAGTAAAATCTTACCACTTAAGCCTTATAACTTCCAAAGCCTTTAATGTGAGCATTGACTGATAGCGCTGAGGAAAAAGGAAAGTGTGACATGATATTTTGCTGCTAAACTCACTCAACTCAGTTCTTCTGCCCAGTGGATTCAGCCCAGTCATTTATGATGCTTTCTGCCAGTAGTCCCCATTCTCTGGGTCAGACTTTACTCAGGGAAAAGAATGCAGAAAACATACTTCCCCTCTATTTGACCCTGTCTCTTGGAAGCCAGTCAGGGGCTAGCACTCTATAAGGGGGTTCTGGACTAGACAGGTACTCGTTACTTTTGGGGTCTTTTCAAGGGCACGTCTAGAATGGCCTCTAAGTTTCCACATCAGATTAGAACTCCAAGCCCCTGAACTCCCTAGGACAGAGGTTAAAAAACTGGTTGCTGGCCAGATTCAGCCTGCTGCCTCCATTTGTAAAACAAAATTTTATTGCAACACAGCAGTACCTATTGGTTTATGTATTGTCTATGGCTACTTTCATGCCATAATGGCAGAGTTGAATAGTTGTGACAGAAACTATATGCCTTATATTTGCAGAAAAACATGGTCCTTTACAGAAAATGTTTGCCTTAGGAGATCCTTGAACTAGCCTGGTCTGCCAGGGGTTAGGGCAGACCCCCCAGCGCAGGACCTGGACAGGCTTCTGAGGCTGCTGTGGGCTAAATTCACTCCCACTACTCCCTTGTCTGTGCACAAGAAATTGAACTGGGCAAACAGCTCTTTTAGTTCTCTCATGTAGTAGGTCTCTTTAGTCATACAAAAGGAGAATTGTTACCTTTTGGAAGAAATGTTTTAAAATATTCAGGTTTCAGGGACTTTGAATACATTGTGATAACAGCTGTTTTCCTAATAATTCCTAACGATAAGATGTGTAGCCCAGTGTTTCCCACAATTTAGCAAGCATCACAATCTGCTGGAGGACTTATCCAAACAGTTTGCTGGACTCTGCTACCTATAGTTTCTGATTCTGTAGGTCTGGGTCGGGCCCCAGGAATTTGCATTTCTCCCATCCAAGTACTTACCAGGCCCAACCCTGCTTAGCTTCCAAGATCAGAAATCAGAATTGGGGCATTCAGGGTGGTGTGGCCTTAGACTGGAATTTGCATTTCTAACAAACTCCCAGATAATGGTGATGTTACCAGTCCCTGACCACACTAGCAGAAGCAGTTTAGAAACTTTAGGGGAAAGAAAGTCCCTTCCTCATAGCTTTAAAGTTCCATGATCCTAACAGTAAAATTTAGCATGTAAAGTAAAATTTTTCCTTGTGACTGAAAGACTCTCATTCAAACCCTAGACTATCTTTAGAAAGCAAATAGAGGAATGTGAACTAATTGAACTTAGCATGGAAATGATTCTGACAGGATGAGGGAGGCCCTTGAAAAGAGAGAAGCTATGTAGGAAATCATCCACAGCATCAGTTGGGCTTGATCTTGGCTCAGGGGCAGAGTTTGGTGTATTGATTTTGGTGTAGTTATTTGCCATTAGACTAATGAGTTGGGGACATAGACTGTTTCTTGCCAATCAGTCTTCTGATTGTTTAAAAAATTTGCCTGCAGACAAAACTTGAGTGCTGGAAAGGGTAAATGATCTGGCTTTGCCGTGGAAACTTGCCTCCTTGGGGAGTGTCTCTAGCTGGTTGCTCAGCTAAGATTCTCCCTAGGAGTTTAACTTATCTGTTTCATATCCCTGTCAGCATCTGTGGTTCCAGAGTTCCCAGAGGAAAATTCCTCCCCAAAGCTGGCTCTGCTTACTGTCAGCTCTGGGCGGTAGCCCGGGCAGTCTTCGAACACAGTATCAAGAATACTTTTTAGGGCTGGGCACAATGGCTCACGTCTGTAATCACAACACTTTGGGAGGCTGAGGCTAGAGGATTGCTTGAGGCCAGGAGTTCAAGATAAGCCTGAGTAATATAGCGAGACCCTGTCTCTACAAAAAATTTAAAAAAATTAGCCAGGTGTGGTGATGCACACCTGTATGTAGTCCCAACTACTCCAGAGGCTGAGGCAGGAGAATAGCTTTAGCCCAGGAGTTTGAGATTGCTGTGAGCTATGATTGCACCACACTATCCTGGGAGACAGTGAGGCACAAAAAACCAAAAAAAAAAAAAAAAAAACTTTTTAAAACAAGAAGCTATTCTGACTTTTACTGAGGATTATTTTGTCTCCTTGAAAGCAAAGTTTCCAAACTTTGCACTGATTGCTTGCTGTCTTATTGTTCATCTGATTTCCTAAATTTTTCTACTTACTCCTAAAGATGTTATGACTAAATTTTCTATGAATTAAGTTTTTTTTTAAATTTTTAACAAAAAAAAATTTCACCTTTTAATTTGTTTTTCTATTTTTAGTAGAGATAGGGTCTTGCTATTGCTTACTCTGGTCTCGAACTCCTGAGCTCACGCAGTCCTCCCACCTGGGCCTCCCAGAGTGCAAGGATTACAGGCGTGAGCCACCACGCCCGGCCTGAATTAAGTTTGTAAAAAAATTGTTTAAAAAAATGTTTTTGGAAGCAGTCTCACTCTGTTGCTCGGCTGGAGTACAGTGGCATCATTATAGCTCACAGCAACCTCCAACTCCTGGATGCAAGCAGTCCTCCTGCCTCAGCTTCCTAAGTAGCTGGGTGCCACCACACCTGGCTAATTTTTCTGTTTTTTTGTAGAGATGAAGTCTCACTGTGTTGCTCAGTCTCGTCTCAAACTCCTGGCCTCCAAGAGTGCTAGGATTACAGACGTGAGCCACCACGCACCCAGTTGTTATGTCTCTTTAGTTTCCTTTAATCTGGACTAGTTCTTCAGTCTTTTATTTTTTTTAAATAGTGTCTTTAACTGAAGATAGCTCCTCAGTCTTTGACTTTCATGACATTTTAATACAAACCAGTTATTTTGTGGAATAGTACTCATTTTGGGTTTGTTTGATGTTTTCTTATGATTTAATTCAGAGTATGCATGTTTTGGGGTAGGAATACTCTGGAAATAATAGGGAGTTCTTCTCAGTATATCATATCAGGAGGCATGTGATGTTGATTTGTTCCCTTTCTGGTGATGTTAACTGTGATCACTTGGTTAGGGTGGCATCTCTCAGGTTTCTCTATTTTTCTTTTTCCAAGTAAAGGTATCTTCATTCATTCGTTCATTCATTCGAGACAGAGTCTCTCTCTGTCACCCAGGCTGGACTGCAGTGATATGATCGTAGCTCACTGTAATTTCGAACTCCTGGGCTCAAGTGATCCTTCTGCCTCAGCCTTCTGGGTATCAGGGACTAAAAGGCATGCACCACCACGCCCAGCTAATTTTTTTTCTTTTTTTTGGTAAGGTGGGGTCTTGCTATTACCCAGGCTGTTTTTGGACTCTTGGCCTCAAGCAGTCTTCCTGCTTCACCCTCCCAAAGTGCTGGGATTATAGGTATGAGCCACCATGCCCTGCCCTAGCTAATTAAAAAAATTTGTTTTGTTGAGACAGGGTCTTGCTCTGTTGCCCAGGCTAATCTGGAACTCTTGGCCTCAAGCAATCTGCCTGCCTCAGCCTACCTAAGTGCTGGGATTACAGATGTGAACCACTGAACCTGGCCTTCATACACATTTTTTTTTTTTTCTTGAGACAGAGTCTCACTCTTTTGCCTGGGCTAGAGTACCGTGGCGTCAGCCTAGCTCACAGCAACCTCAAACTCCTGGGCTCAAGCAATCCTTCTGCCTCAGCCTCCCGAGTAGCTGGGACTACAGGCATGCGCCACCATGCCCGGCTAATTTTTTCTATATATTTTTAGCTGTCCGATTAATTTCTTTCTAATTGTAGTAGAGACGGAGTCTCGCTCTTGCTCAGGCTGGTCTCGAACTCCTGAGCTCAAACAATCCGCCTGCCTCGGCCTCCCAGAGTGCTAGGATTACAGGCGTGAGCCACCACGCCTGGCCTAGCATA
>CAUYSK010031740.1:0-21212 GCA_963575035.1 Avahi laniger
GATACTTCACTTAGTAGAATGTGTTCCACCTCTGTCCAGGAAAATACAAGAAGTGCTATGTCACCATTGTTTCTTATAGCTGAGTAGTATTCCATGGTATACATATACCACATTTTATTAATCCACTCATGTATTGATGGGCACTTGGGTTGTTTCCACATCTTTGCAATTGTGAATTGCGCTGCTATGAACATTCGAGTGCAGATGTCTTTTTTATAGAATGACTTTTGTTCTTTTGGGTAGATGGCCAGTAATGGGATTGCTGGATCAAATAGTAATTCTAATTGTAGCTTTTTGAGGTATCTCCATATTACCTTCCACAGAGGTTGTACTAGTTTGCAGTCCTATGATTAAGGATCTTGAGATGGGGAAATTATCCCAGACTACTGGGTAGGCCCAGAGTAGTGACAAGGATCCTCATATGATGGAGGAAGAAGTCAGGGTCAGAGGAAAAGAGCTGCGAGCCAAGGAATGCAGGTGGCAACCAGATGCTGGAAAAAACAAAGGAAAGGATTTCCCACTCAGAGTCTCAGAGGAGCCAGTCTTGCAGATACATTGACTTCAGCTCAGTGAAATTCATCCTCAGACTCTAACTACCAGAATTGTAAAGGGATGAATTTGGATTTTAAGGCAATATGTTTGTGGTTGTTTGTTATGCCAGCAGTAGAAAACTAATATAGGTTATAAAAAATGAACAGAGAATGATGTTACCAAATTCTAAATTCCTACAAATAATAAACTTGGCAGCTTGATTCTTTCACCTACAGATAAACTGAATTCAAATTTCAATTCCACTATTTACTAGCTGGGAATGTCTGTCTGTGAGCACATCACATCTGCAGCAGCTGTTGTCCTGGGGAGCCCTCAGTGCCAGCAGCTGGGGGCCAGGGACAGGAGGAGCCCATGTGGGGAGCCACCGCTGTGCACTGGGTTCTCTGGGTTTCCAGCCCTCACGTGTGCACAGTCCAGGCCAAGGCTCCCGCCCCAGGGTGCTGCACGGTCGGCCCGCACGTCCTGGTAGACGAGGTGTCTGGAGGCCTCACCTGCTCTGCTCAAGGGTGGCTCTGGACTTAACTTTCGTTGAGGGCTTGTTATTTAATATTACCAGCCACTGTTCTAAGCACTTTATATGTATTAACGCAATTGATCCTCAAAAAAGTCCTGTAATGTTAATATTAAATAATTTTTACCATTATTGAAATTCAAGTCCCTTCTCAGGAGAAAGAAAAGAAATTCATTCTTACCCACTGGTAAGCGAAGTACTGCAAGGAGCCAGGTGACTCTGGACATGTGACAACTGAAAACAGTGTGCAGATGCTTGGAAGCTCCACGTCCAAAATACATGCACGTCGCTTGCTGTGTAGTGTTTCCACGAAAGGATAAGAGCAGTCATCCTTCACAGCTCCAAAGGAGGTAAGAGGGCTGGGATTTAGATGTAACCACAGAGCTGTAATTTCTGTTCTGGAAAAGCCAGCGAAAGGCGTCTCAGCACACCCCAGCCAGGTGTGTTCACGGTGATGGCAGAGGCCTGGCTAGAAGAATGTTCATCTTTCATCTGGCTCAGAGGCCAAGTGAACTATATTTATTTGGACTCCCTTGGCCTATTCAAGCAAGTAGAAATCCCCCACTTTTAGGCAAAGGGCCAAAAAAATTCATGAGTTTCAGGATATTGCTTGAGACCACTTTTCTTAGATGGCCCAGGGCAACAAAACTCTCTCAGCTGGTCTCTGCTCCTGGATCTCTGCTCCTCCCATGCACTTAAGATGCTTTAGTCAGGGAAGGCTGGCAGGTATAACCCAAACCCTTCCTATTTCAGTGGGTTAACACAACACGAGTTTCTTTGTTGTCCACACCGTGGTCCACACTGGGCACTCCTGGTTGGGACAACTATTTTGGGTGGATCCCTCCGAGGAGCAGCTTAGGGGCCAGTCTTCTTGAGTACTGAGATTCAGCCCTCCTCTGGGACACAAGGCTAACCGCCCCCCCTCCCACTGCGGCCACCAGATGCAGACACAGCACAGCAGGCCGTGCCCGAAAGGGCTCCCGGGGCTGGCTGGCCCAGCACTCCCTCTGACGTACACAGAACTGCAAGCAGAACCGAGGGGTGCGGTCTGGCTGGGTGCCCAGGAGTGTGGAGCCTCCAGGGCTCCATTTGAGCACAGCGCAGGTTGCCTAGCTGTGGATGGGCACCGTAAGGACGCTCTGCACATCTGAGCCCTGTGAAGGCTCTTCCTCTCCCGGACCCGCCTCTTCGCAGCACTGTATGAGCAGGCTGCGGCTGCCCCGGCTCCACGTCCCGTCATGTGAGACGCAGCCCTCTGCGATCTCAGTGCACGTGGTCACCTTTAACCTTGGCATTTAAATTGCCTTCGCAGGCCACCTCTGCCCATGCCCTTCATCCTGGCGTCCACCCGTCCTTGGAAGCAGAGGTATGCGGAGTATGTGGCGAGAATTCTGCACACACGGCTCTGAAGTAGGGGAGAGTCCTTATTCCAGGGACTTTACAAATTGGGGAAAGGCCCCTCCAGGGCTGTGAATCGTCCATTCACAACCATTTTCTTTGCAATGGGCAGTTGAGGACCAGACATAGAGATTCAGAACATCCAGGAAGAGGCATGTTCCAGGATGTGTGGTTAAGGATACAGGTTGAGTGACAAAGAATGACCGAGATTCCTAGAGATGCCATCTCAGACTTCCTCTGGAATGTGCTACTTAGGGCGAAGAAACAAGCCATTAGAAGAGTGAGCAGGAGTTTCTAAAACCTAAAGTACAAAGAGGTAATCACACACATACTTGTGAAGTATCAGTTCTTTAATTCTGTGACGGGGGTTGGGGGCGTTGGGGAAAGGACCATCCAAGGACTTCAGTTTTTCCTGTGTTTGTGGGACTGTGGGTGGGAAGCGCCTGAGTGATCAAAGCAAGATCTTCAGTAGGAACAGGCCAGTCAGAGTGGACGAGAGGATGGGTGTCAGCGGGCGGCTTCCACTGATGGGGTCCACACAGTAGGTGTTGATTTTCAGGCTCCCCAGCACTATTTCACCCTTCAAGTTGCAGGCTGTTTCCGTGGCACAACCCATACCGAACAGCACCAACATATTGCCGCCTGTAAAGAGAGAGACCCAGGGTTAGTCTCCTCACATCTCGTCTCCCTCCTCACTCACAGCCTCAGGCGAGCCTGTCTGTCTCCTCTGGGAAGAAGAAGCGCTCTCAGAGTGCCGCAGAATCCCCGACTTTTGCCTTCCACGCGAGGGGCGTCAGCTGTGGCTCTGACTCCATCCAGGGACCATGCTTCACTTCCCTCTGGCCCCACATCTCCCCAGCTTAGGAGGGCCCCCAAAGGGCCCCTGCTGTATTACATGCATGGCTGAGACTGGGGCCTCTGGGTTCCGACAAGGGAGGGAGGGTTGGCGTAGAAAAGGGGGCTGGTAGAGGTCAGACCTCGTGCATTTGGCTAGAACACTTCTGTGGTCCCTGTCCCCCTCCTCACCTTTGCTTCCTTGGAGAAGCCGAGGGAAACATTGCAGATCTCCCTCAAGATCAGACCCTTCTCCCCAGGGCGCAGAGTTTCTTGGGAGATTAGCGCTGTGAAACCTCGCTGCATGTCTGTGCTATCCTCATGGCTGGAGTAGAGAGATTGCCGCACTCCTGGCGGCCTCAACCCTGCTCTGTGTCCTACATGACATCCATTTTTCTTGTTCATCTCAGTGCAGCTAGACACAGGGCCCTTCACCTGCTAGTCTCAGATCCTTCTTCAAAATCTTCTAAAAAAAATAGCATAACTTACTTTCATTCCCATTAAATTCTCTCTCCGATCATTTAATCAGCTCCTAAAACACCACTAACACCTTTTACAAATTGATCCTAAAAGAACTGACAGTGCGCCATCCAGCTGTATGGTCCAGAAAGAAAAATACTGTGGCTGTTTTTCCAGCTACTATCTGAATGGTACACGAGCCCTTTACCACAAATACAGGCTTTTCTCCTACTTGGGAAAATCACAAATCCTTCTGCAGATTTCGGAACAACACCATGCAAAAATTACGTGCTTAATCATAGGGTTTCGATGATAGCGATGATGACAACTGAGGTGTTGACACCCCTTCATTGCCGATGAGCTGAGGTGCCACTCCAGGAGATCAGGGTGACTGACCCGCCCTCCAAGCCTCTGTCCCAGCTGTGAGAAGCAGCTGTGTTTCTTCTCCTCTCCCTGCTCTCCTGCCAGACGGCCTCGTCCAAACCTTAGAGGGATGAGCCGGCGCTGGTCCTGTGCCACGCCTGCCACACGTGGCGCTCAGCCCCTAAGACAAGCCCAGCGTTTTCCGCCTCCTGGCATTTGTGCCCCGCGTTCGCCCCTCCACTGTAGTAGCAGGCTGGGTCTCAGTGATCAGCAGGGTACAAGCAGAGGCAATGATGTGTCACTTCTAAGGTGATATGATTAAAAACTGTAGCTCTCTCTTCCTTTCTCTGTCTCATGGCTCACTCCAGGGGAGGACACTCAGGCAGCCTACGGAAAGGCCCAGGTGAAGAAGAATCGAGGCCTGTCAACAGCCACCCGGGTGAGCTTGGAAGTGGATCCTCCATCTGAATGGCCTCAGTTCCTGCCTCCTCCGCTGCAGCCTCCTCACGGGAGACCCTGAGCCGGAACCACCCGGCTACACCACTTCCAGATGCCTGACCTACAGACACTATAAAACGATAAACATTTACTCTTTTCTGCTGCTAGGTTTTGGGGTAAGTAGTTACACAGCAATGGACGGCTAAGATGCTGTACGCTTAATAAAATGCAACCAGAATGCCTGGGGAAGTGTCCACACCTGTGCCGATGACCTCCACACACTTGGTCTCTGCCCCTGTGCAGGTGAGGGGAGCCGTGGTGCAGGAAATGTCCGTTTCACTGTAGCACGCGTGACACGTAATGCCATTGGAGTCTGAGGATTTCTGAGGCACTGAAGGAAGAGAGAAAGATTTCATCTTAAGGAATATGCAGAAAAAGTAGCTGACGTCATTACTATCCCCGAAGGTCATGGTTTCCAGGGTTCCTCTACCAAAACAAAAACATTATTTACAACGAGGACAGCCGGGGCGAAGGGAGAAAGAGGCGGGAGAATGCAATCAGTCGGCTCTTACAGGAATTGGGCGCTATCTTCCCCTTTCAGGGATCTGCCCTTTCTACCCTGGCTAGAGAGAAGCACTTAGGCAAGGGGAGAGCAGAGAATCTGTGATCCAAAAAGATGGTGTTAAAGGAATAAGGAATTAAATGGGTGAGGAGAGACCAGTCTCTCAGCTGGAACAGGAGAGCAAATCATTCAGGTCTACAGACGGCAGGCAAGACCACTCCCTGCCAACCCCCCGCCACTCAGTCTCCCATGCAGGAGGGGCCTGCGACCACCCTGACTGTTCACAAGGCAGCCTCCGGAGAAGGAGGAGCCGCTGGCAAGCAAGAGCAGCAGGTGTCTCAGAAGCCGGGAGGCGGGCTGCAGAGGGGCTCAGAGGGCAGAAAGGAAACCGAGGCTGGGGCGGAGGGCACTCGCCTTGGGCCGCGCCCTGGTTACACTGCGGGCCTTCGCAGCACTGGCGGCCGAATGCGAACGTCGTCTCATTCCCCAGAGTGGCCGAGAAGGACAGCGGAACACATGTGCTTGGAGAACAGCCTTTCAGTTCCAGCAGTGACAAGTGCTGCCCTGCACAGAACCAAAGCCGGGAGAGTGTGTTCCCTTCAAGCCCAAGAGTGACGCCAGCAGGCAGCGGTGTCGGCGGGTTAGCGTCGCGCTCTCTCTGTCCTTAATCTCTCCGCTGCTCCGGGAGTCCCTCCTTGTTCACCCCTTTTGCAGAGTAAACCAGCAGAGGAACAATTGGCTAGAATGGCCTGGAAAGGGAGTGTCATGCCTCAACAGTCCCCAGGCCTCCCCCTGGAGAGTCTGCGCTTGGCTTGGGCCCAGCCCTGCCACCTCCTGCCACCCCGCTCTTGGCCCCTCCAGGTAGGACGCTAAGGAAGGAAACAAGGATAAAATAGAAGATGCGCAAGGGATCGAGGAGCTATGTCAGGTTTCTGAACAAAGCAACGCTCTCACTCTAAGCACCTTCTCTGTCTGCCCCAAGTGACCAGCACCTGGGCAGGGCTGCGGGGCCTACCTGACGTACTGTATTCTTGCTTGTTGCTAAAGCAGCCATGAGAGGCTTCACAAGTTGTCTGCTTGTCGGTCCCACATTCATCAGGAAAGCACTGCGTACACACATAACTCTCTACACAAAGGAAATAAACACTGCTCAGAAAATAATTCAAGAATGAAAACTGTCAAAAGTCATAGCTGATGTTTCAACAGCCAAACCCTCCTGGGCGGCAAGGCGCAGTGAGACCCTGCCCTCTGGAGACCCACAGGGCCCACGGTCCTTCCTGAAGGGGCTTCGCTGCTCGCTGCCGCTCCAGGTCGGGAGGGAGGGCGGTTCGTTCTTACCCACAGTGCTGAGAGCGCAGGCGGCGAGCACACAGAGGGCGAGGAAAGACTTTCGGCCAGAGGGCTGCATCATGGTGGCTGCCTTGTCACCCTGCAGTGAGAGCATGGGGTCGGGGAGAAGGGGCCCAGCCCCCCAATCTGGCAGTCAAGACACCAGTGTTGTCCATTCGTTCATTCATTGGGCAAGTGAGAATTTGTCGAGCACTTTCTTTGTGCCAAATGTGGCTCTTTTGGGGGATGCAAAAATGAAAAAATGCATCTTTGTCATCAAAGCATTCAGGGAGAAAGAGCCTTCCCTCCTTAGGAAGGATTTGGTGGGGGCCTTCCTTCTTGCAGGTGTGGAAGGTGCTGGGGCTCCCTCCAAAGCTCAAAGGGGATGGTCTAGCCAAGGAGTAGAACTCGCTCCTCCAGGCGGTGGGCAGAGGCCCTCCCTGTGCTGGAACAGTCTGCTGCACGCCAGGGAAAGCAGCCCCTTAGGCCAGGACAATCGTGTCTCAAAGCCACCTTCCCCCAAAGAGCCAGTCACCACCTCACACTGGAAATGCTCACCTTCAAGTATTTTCAGTCTTCACCAAAGGGACCGCCTTCGAGATGGTGAGGAGGACAAGAGCTCTCACCCAGAGAGGGAAGGAGACCTGGCAGTGAGCAAAACCCTGAAGATGGGCTCCCTCCCGGCCCCTTCCTTTCACATGCTTTTATAGGACTGGAACCCAAATGGCCTCATAATTAAAGCTAGATAAGTATAATCTTGGTGCCAAGCCAAGTGCAATAAATTACATTCGTCTTCTAGAAAGAGAATGTGAAAACAGCCATTCCTGACCCTCTGACCTCCTACAGGAAACTCTCTGGGGAAGTAGACCATTGTGAGTTCAGCTAGTAAGTTTCGAGAGAAACAGTTAAGAAGGAAAGTTTACAATTCAGAACCTCCAGTCGTAGGTCCTTCAGTAGCTGTTTTAATGCTGAGTCTCCCGCGGACATTCCTCAAGCATCCGCCTCCTTCCCGGGCACACAAAGTTCAAGTGTAGTTGTCGACCGCACTAGATATTGCCATGTAATACTCTTGGCAATAAATCCCCGCTAGAATCTACTGCTGCGGGTGGTGGTGGAGGGTGCAATTCCTGGACTGCCTCTCTTTCAAGGAAATAGCATACTTCATCTTGCAAATGACTTGAAGTATGAACGCTTTTCCCCTTGGTCAGCAGAAAGTTCAGAGTTGTATTTCATGCTAAACCACGATTTCTCTAACTGTTTCCTTCTGTTCTTTGTGTTTTCGAAAACTGCTCGTCACCAAGGGCAATGGAGATACTAGTGACGAGCCCACTTATGAAGACTATGGGTTGGGGGGAGTGGCGGGGTGTGCGGGCCTTCGCAACATCTCTGGGTCTCTGTCTGTGGTCCGTAGCGGACAATCCAAAGGCCCGCTCCTGGGGCCCTGTAGGGACTGGAGAGACATGCCGTGATCTCTGGCCCACAGCAGACACCTTTGTCCAGCCCTTCCTCGGTGCTAACTGCCAGCTGCATCCCTTCCTTTCTCCTCCCGGCCCGGAATCAGGCCTGCGGACCCACTTGCATCTCTCCAGAAGAGGGCCTGGAATCTCCCTGCCCCCCATCTTTCTTCTCCCTCTCCCTGCATTTTCCTGCTGATCTATTGTTAGGGCCTATCCACTGTGAGTTCTACGCCAGGCTACTTGTTTGAAATGGGAGATGAAGGCTAAAACCAAGGGACCCATATTTCAAAAAATCCCCCCACCAGGGGTCAAAATCTCGTTCGCGTGCTCCGAAAGTCCGGGACACCGCGGTGATCTGCACTGGGCAGGCATGGTCCCACTGGGAGTTGAGCGCTAAAGGAAAAGAAGGCACCAGGCCTGCGGGAGAGGAGCCGCGGCTGCCCAGGAGCCTCAGAGGCAGAGCAGGGATCGCCTTGCCGGAGACCCCGGAAAGCGCAAGCGCAGCGGCAGGAAGCGAGGCTGCTAACCTGGTAGGTTCCTGTTGTTTAATCAAAGTGGACAAAACGTTTCAGGGGAGACAGAAACTTGAGTCCAGAAAAGACCGGAAAACCTTCCAAACCCTCGATAACAGGTAACAATGTTGCCCGTTGCTGTCTTGAAAAGGAGGAAAAGGTGCTTTGCACGGAGAGAGCCTGGCTGAGAGCCCGGGAACAGCTCTGCGTGAGCTGTTCTTCCTCACATGGCTTGACCTGAACTCGGCCGGCTGGGGCGGCTAGAGATAAGGATAGTTCCTGGCAGAGAAGGTGTGAGGCCAGGAGGCCAAACTTTCAGGTCAGTCTTAAGACATTTGCTGGTTAAATCCGACGCCCTGCTGCAAAGCGACGGTACTGGATATGCACCCGGCCTGGCTCGCGGCGTGGCCCGCAGCCCGAAGCGCAGACCGGGCTCGGAGGGGAGGAACAATCGGGCGGAATGAACGGTTCTGTCCCTGCCGGTAGGGAAGCGTGGCCTCCGTCACCCCGCTCACGTGCTGAACAGAGCGTAACAGAAGTAAAACTTGGGGCTGCCCAGTTCTGTGCCAACTTCCAACTTCCTCAGCAAACTGTTCTTGACCCCGTGAGTGCAGACTGTGGCTAACCTGCGGTCACTGTGGCAAGTTGCCAGAGCCCCTGGGGGACACCATTCCTGGAGGCAAAGAGAAGAGAGGCCAAGACACGCAGTGGGAAGGTGGAGCACGCCCTCTCTGACTTGCTCCCCCCCACACCTCCTGGCTTCAGAATCATCCCACAGGGCGCCTTTTGGGGACCCCACCCCCTCAGGGCAGCTGAGCTCATTCTTGGAACCAGAAACAACATTCTGCTGCACGAGGTCCCAGGTGAACCGCTCCTCAGGGGGTGGTGTGGCCATGTCCCGTCAGCCCAGCTCCCGCTGCGTTCTGGGAGGGACCCGCTCCCTGTTCTCCCAGCCACAGACACAGATGCTGTTTTTGACCAAAGCCTATTTCAGGCTCCCCTGAGCTGCTTCTCAACTAGGCCCTGACTTTGGGTGTCCCTGTTTGTTTTTGTATTGTCCAGCTTTAGCAAGAATCCTGCTAATTCTGTTTAACTGGACCCCCCACCCCGCCCCCAGACTCTCAACGTCTGATCACCCTGATAACTGACCCGGTTCCTCGTCCTCCACCATCCCCCAGCTAGCGTCTGATCCCCTGGCTTGCCGTCAGCAAGGTTCCCATTAGGCCAGTTCAGCCAGAATCACCCTTTACCCCAGATGTTTCCTCATAGTCATTTTCTGCCTACCGACCCTCACCCATCTCCTTGGCTACAGATACCACTCGCCCACGCTCTATTTGCTTTAGAGCCTGTAGGGTGAGGGGGAACATCCCCTTTCCCCCTAAAAGTTCCCAATGATCAACTCACAATTAAGGCAGACTAATAAGAGAAAGAGGTTTATTTACTGGGCACAGAGTGATTACCCAATATCCCAGTGGGATCGGATATTTTTATACACTAATTTTAGACGGGGGGGAGATGAAGAGTATGGGCAGTTCCGTCCTTGGGCAATGACTGGCTGTCAGGGAGGATGGGTGGATGGGGCAGCAGACTGACTTGCAAACTGGGTGCGTTCTCGAATGGGGATCTCCGTTCCTGCAATCTAGTGAGAGGACAGCGAGGGATAGGGAAGTCCACTGTTCTTTGATGAGTCTGTCTGCTTATGCAGATGCAGGGGAAGCCCCTTCCGAGGCCTGTTGGTCGCTAAGGGCCTGTAATTGGATATACTGTTTACACCAGGGAGTCATATTTTGGGGTCATCACTCACCTGCCCCTACGCCCCTCAGTTTCCCCTCCGTAAAGTGAGGATAAGACCCGGCCCAGTCCTTAGGTTTGTGGGAGAGTCCGCGTGAGTCCACCGAGGACGTCTCCGGCTCTGGCGTAGACCATCGTCGTGTCCATTCTCTTCTCTCTCCAAGGGCAGGCAGTGTTTCCTGCAGAGCATTTGCTCCCTGACTAGGCCCTAGACCGTTCCCCAGGTGGGACAAAGACCCCACTCCAGGCTGGCTGGACACCAGCTGCAGGGAAGCTAGTGAAGCACAGCCATCCAGGGAAGGCGATAGCTTCTTTCCCCAGACATGCCATGGTCTCGCGCTGAGCCCCAGGCGAGCCGCAGGCTGGGGGCCTCCTCGCCTGCCAGCTCCTCCTCTCCTCACACCCTCATCCTCTGGCTTCTCCCCTTCCCTGGTCCTCGAAGGGGCTATGTGCTCCTTTGACAATGAAAGTGCAGAAGCAAAAGCAATTGCAGCAGCAGAGAGGAGGCCAACAGCGTGGAGCACGGGCGCCCACCAGACAGCCGGGAGCGAAGCCTCTCAAGGCAGACGCCCCAGGGGAGGAGCAGGTGGTCGCAGCACCCAGGCCTTAGGCCTGCTCCTCAGGATCCATTTGGCTTTGCTCTTTCTGGAGCTATCCGGGTGCTTTGTCACTTATGTTGCTTTTTAGGCCTAGAGGCTTGTTCTTAGGAGCTCTGCCTCTGCTTGCTGGCCTTGATGTTGCAACGACCATTTCCTGGCCATGAGGATGATCCTGAGCTGAGTAGGAGTGAGAGGCCCGAGTGCGCCGAGTCCACAGTGTTGAGAGAGATCAGTGAACATGATGCTTCCCAGCCCAGTGGTCTCTGCGCCCAGGCAAGCTGGGTTTGCGTCCTGATTCTGCTGTGTGACCCTCCTTTAGTGACTCAACCTCTCTGTGCTTCAGTTTCCCCAATTACAGAATAAGGATAAGACGGAAGTGATGTCCTAGGGTGGCTGCATAACAAAGGGAGGGGTCTGAAGAAAAAATATATTTTCTGTCTATTTAAAACTCCCCCCACTCTTTTGGGGAACTGCTGCCTGGCCTGCATCCCTGAGGCAGGTTAAGTTCTTTGTTAAAAGAGAGAACTCAGCCATCCCAGGCAGCTGGCTGGCGGGAGATCACAGACTTTGTCTTTGGTAGCCATGGGACAATTAGAATAGTTAACCACAGTAGCCTAGAACCGAGAGGCCCAGACCTTCTCATCTCAAAATCCAAATTTCCTGAACATAAGCAGAAATACAGAACTTTTAAAAGGATGGCTTTCTTTCTAGGTGTCAAAGCATCATAATATACAGAAAATTTAAAATTTTTATTATTTGCATACACTGTACCTGCACTGCAGCCACTATAAAAGCTTCCCCACAAACAGAAGCCTGCAGCTCCAGGCTCCGCGCCCTGCCCACGGCCTCCTCCCTCCTGAACGCCCTCGGAGGGCGCCCCACAGCCCCGAAAGCTGGTCTCCCCTGGCAAAGCCAGAACGCAAATCTGAGTCTCTCTCCTGCGCTCAGCGTGTGGAAAACCTAGCAGGCACGTGTCCAGTTCCTGGCAGAACCCAGAGGACTTTGGGTACGGCTCAGAAAAGACCACCTCCTGCACAGTAGGCACACGCAGAGGGACACACACGCTCACGCTCTCACACAGCACACTCGCACCGTCACCGAGAGCTATTTGAGGAGGAAGGACGGAGAGTCTACTTTTTTACCATGGTTAACTATTTTAATCCTCCCATCTCTGCCATAGACAGAGCCTGTGAACTCCGCCACCCACCTTGGGGGCTGGCGCCACCTGGGAGTTTTAACAAAAGGCTTAACTGTTAGGGCAGGAGCTGAGGCACACACGAAGGAAGGCTCCTGTGTAGCAAAATGCTGTTTATTTGGGGCATCTGAATGCAGATGGCTGGACGTGAAAAAGCGCCCACCCTGGGGGAGGGGGGAGCCTTGGGTTTTATAGAAGGTTTCTCGGGGCAGTGAGTACCCGGGCCAGAAAAGCCGCTGCAATAAAATTTTTTTCAAACGGCCAATTTCTGGGACCCCTGGGTGAGTCTCATCCTGTAGGGTAAGGGAGGAGGGTAGTTTCAGTTTCGTCCTTACGGTTAGACTTTACAACCTCCGGGAACTCTCGGGACTCCGGGGGCTGCCGTTGCACAACCCTCAGTTTTGCATTAACCACAGTCCGTCCGGTACACACTTTTCAAATTCCGCCTGGAGCAAACCTGGCACTGACCTGCCTCCCAGAGCGTGGGGGGCGTTTTCCAGGCCATTCCCTCTGTTCCTGATTCCCCGCTCTCCATGTTTCCCTTCGTGTCTGTGGGAGGAGGGCCGCCACCCTGCCACCACAAGCACACGTTCACGACGTCGCGCTGGGAAGGTGAAACGCAGGGAGCGCTCAGGGAAGTCTGGGCCAACAGGCCTCGTGAAATAGGGAAACTTCACGAAATAAGAGGAAACTTAATGAAATAATGAGATGTGAAATTTTTGCAGAGATGTCAAAATGAGATGTTAAAACCCACACAGGAAAGAGAGCGAGGCAGAGTCTGGGAGCAGCAGGCGAGAGGGCGCCAGCAGCCCCAGCTCGCCAGCCGCCATCGCCCGCCCGCGGCAGCCCCGTCTGCAAGGCAGCCCAGAGAAAGGACCGTCCTTGACTGGAAAGATGGTGGTGCTTCCACCAAAGCCCAGGGCTGCCCACTGCACAATCAGGGCCAATCAGGTGATACGTCGACAGTCCCCAAAGCCATCAGGTTGGTCTTCGGGTCTGATAGGTCCTAGAACAAAAGGTCCCGAAGCGCCTGAGGTCGTTGTAGCCAGGGACATGTTACAGGTGACGATGTCCTGGCTGTCGCCCCGCCGCTCCTCAGGAGGGTGCCCAGCACGTGTATGGAAGAGACTCAGAAGTGTCATGGGACTCTGGAAGTTCTGGTCTGCACAGTCACATGACTTCTCTCAACCCGGACCTGCAGCCCTCGAACGCTGACCACCGCAGACAAGAAAGAAAAGTGGAAACCGGACTGGAACGTGCACGCGTGACTTTGAGGTGGTCAGTCCCCCAGCAAATGATTTCAGCGGGAGCCACAGACAGCACCAGCTCAAGTTCCCCAAGGCATTAAGATTTTTAGAATGCCTGTTTCACTTGGTGCTTCAGATACAGCGCTGCCTCCCAGATCTCACTCAGCAGCTGAGGAGCATCTAGCCTTTCTCAGGAAACGCCAGGCCTCACTGCCATTATGTTAACAGTAACCACAGCCCCAAATATCCCGAGTGGGCGTGATGCTGTTGCGTATTTGCACATAGGTGCTGTCCCTCCACCCGCATTAACAGTCTGCAGGGATATTTGGTCTTTATTAAGCACAACTGCATAGCCCCAGCAGCAGCCTTGCTGGTGTCGCAGTTAATCTCACACGCCCTCAGCAAGTCTGTCTACTTCCACGGTCTGGCCTGCAAATCCTTGTCCTTCCCATCAGCCCAACATCCATGTCGGCCAGGCCAGCAGACTCCCGACATCTACCTGCCCATCAGCTCACTGCTAGTCCACAGTTGCCAGCAGCTCGTCCACCTGGTAGCTCACGCTCTTCTGTCCATCCGCCAATGCAACATTCAGAATAGTTCAAGGGAACCTCAAAAGAAAAAAAAAAATAAGGATTGAAATCAAACTTGAACTTTTACAAAGAAATAACTCTTTGCAGTGTCATTCTTCTGGACTTTGGACCTCCAGCACTTGCTCTTTTGTCAACAGCCAGACTTTAACAGAGATCAGCCTGCTGTTTACATAGCTGCCAGTTCCCAAATACTAGTGAGGCAACGTTCCGTACTCAAAGTTCTTACTTCAGCTAAAGTCACTAAGAGAATGAACAGGCCATGCAGAAGCAGACCACGCTCTTCGTCTGTACAGATTCCAGGGCATCTTCTGTCTCCAGAAATATGCCCAGACAAGTGACTATGGTCTCTTCCTTTATTCATTAGCCCCCTCCAAATGCCTTCAATAGGCAATCACTCTGCAACTTTCCCCCAAGAAGTGATTCCCCAACCCAATACAAAATGTCTTTTCAAAATTGCAGTTTTTGGCCAGACACAGTGGCTCATACCTGTAATCCCAGCACTTTGGGAGGCCAAGGGGAAAGGAAGGCTTGAGACCAGAAGCTCAATACCAGGCTGGGCAACACAGTGAGACCCCATCTCTACCAAAAGTAATTTTAAAAAATGATCTAGGTGTGGTGGCACACACCTGTAGTCCCAGCTACTCAGGAGGCTGAGGCAGGACAGCCACTGGAGCCCAGGAGTCCAAGGTTGCAGTGAGCTGTGATTGAGCCACTGCACTCAAGTGAGTGACAGAGCGAGACCCCATCTCTTTAAAAAAAAAAAGTAGGCACAATTGCAGTTTCTGACCTGAAGTTTCACCAGTTAGGTGCTCCCAATCTTTGAACTTTCAAATCATCCAAACTTTCCTGACTGTTGCATAGAGACACAATGTATCTGGCAGCTCAGGGCCCAACTTTTACATGTGTGAACGGACTAAGAGCAGCACGGGCGCTGAGCATCACTGGTTGCAACGACTGAGTGTGTCTCCCCAAAATCCATACGTCGAGGAACTAATCTCAACACCCCAGACTGTGCTTGGAGACAGGGTCTTTACAGAGGTAATTCACCTAAAATGAGGTCGTTAGTGTGGGCCCCAATCCATGCCTGGTGTCCCTGGGAGAGAAGGAGACTAGGACGCAGGCACGTGCGAAGGGAAGGCCGTGCAGAGACACAGGGAGAAGACGATGTCCACACAAACCAAGGAGGGCCTCGAGAGAAACTGAACCTGCCAACACCTTGATCGCACATTTCCAGCCTCCCGAATTGTGAGAAAATAAGTTTCCATTGTTTATACCGTCCAGTGTGTGGTGCTTTGTTACGGCAGCCCTAGCACACTGATATATTGCTATACCAGAAGACCAGAACAGAACAGCTTCGAAGAATTTAAGATTGTTTAGAATGCAAATAAACTAAAATCTGGAGTCAATACAATAGAGAATTGCCTAACTCGCAGATGTCTGAAAAGATCAAATTCTGTATCTCAAACATCATTACTCAATGACTTGTCCACAGTGGTAAAGCTGTAAGGGAGAACTCCAGGTGGACGCTGAAGGCCTAACCAACGGGATTGGACTTTTTCAAGTCTGAGAGTCACATTTTAATCCCAATGACGAATTTGAATTTATAGCTTCTGTATCAGCAAAACTCAAAGATCGGTGACCCACCATCCAAATACCAAAGGCTCAACACCCAGAGTGTGGTGAGCAAATTCACTGGATTGTCTACTCATCGACCACCCAGCCTTAGTTCCACTGTGAGTCATGTGAGTTGCCAAGGAATTTCAGAGCCAGAAGACCCAATATGTTCTCTAAAGCTACATCCAAAGTTTCGAAGACTAGGAGGAGAAAGTTTTGTAGATACATAGGATTTTGCCAAGTTGAAGAAACAACAAGACAGTGCTATGCAACTCCTCAGGGCTGCTAATACTTCTGTGCAATATTGTGGGCAGCTGACAGAGATCTCTTGAGAGGCTTGGCAGATTTTCTACTTGCAAAACTACAAAGCTTTTAGAGAAACTCTGTACGTGTAAAGAAAAGGACAAAGTTCAGCTATTTGAGAAGTGAAAGTCTATATCTTATCTCTGCCTTTCCTGGAAATGTAGCTGCTGTGAAGCCAGCCTCTAAAGTACAAACAGCAAGAAGGGGCTTGCTTTATTTGTACAGTCTGCAGCAAAACGCCCTGGCGCTTTGCCTACTGTGCAGGACTTTGAACTCTACTTTAGGTAACTTCTTTTCTTCTCTATTATTTTCTTGTATTTCTATATGTATAGTGTAGTAGCTTTTTTAACCATTTCGTTGAGATGTAATTCATACACCATACAACTCACACATTTAAAATGTATAATTCCTTAGAAAATAAGGGGATTTCCAGTAAAAAAAAAATTAAAAACACAATTCAAATGGTTTTTATTATACTTACAGAATTGCGCAAGCATTATCACAATCAATTTGAGAACATTTTTATTGCCCAAAAAAGAAACCACTCACCCCTCAGCCATCACCACCCAGACCCCCACCTCCATCAACAGCCCCAGGTAAATGCTACTCTACTCTGTCTCCTCAGACTTGCCTGTTCTGACACCTCATGCAAGGGAATCACAGCACGTTGTCCTACCTGTCTGGCTTCTTTCAGTGAGCACAAGATTTTCAAGATCCATCCATGTTGTAACCTGTATCAGTACTTCATTTCTTTTTATGGCTGAGTAACATTCCACTCTGTGGACATACTTCATTTTATTTATATGTCGGTTGGTGGACAGGTGGGCTGTTTCTACTTTCTGACAATTATGAATGTTGTTATACTGGTGATTAATGATACTGTGCATCTTTTCATGGGCTTATTGGCCATTTGTATATCTTATTTAAAGATAACAGAATGGTCTTCTGTTAACTAATTTTTTTCTTCTAGTGGTTAAAAATGATCTCATCGCTTTTTAAGCCTTATCTGAGAAAAGTAGTGCCTTAAAAGAGCACATCAATTTTTATGAAACTATATTTCAGATAACTCTGCTTTGCTGATTCTTTTCTTTGCACCAGGAGTTCTATGAAGCATTCTGTGAAGATCTGTAGACCTAAAGAGTGAAATGCAGAAAACATAAGAAGAATTATGTGTTTAGGTCACTTTGTATACTCAGTTCTGTGGTGGGTGAGAAAATGGAGGTTTTCATCTTCTTTGGGGACATTTAAAACAAAACATATTTCTGCTACCAATAGAGTTAAATGTGCTTCATCTGCCCAGTGTCCTGAAGAACTTTCACAAGAGATTGTGAGAAAATGCAATTTCAAAACCAGGAATGGCAACAATACCCACAAACATTTATGAAGAGATTTAAAAGGCTTTCCTCTTTGGGCAATCAGTTTCTAAGAATGAATTGGCTGCAACAACATCAAGCGTATTTTAGAGAGAATGATAGTTATATTGATTTATGACAGGAGAAAAACTTTTCCAGAAGAAAAGCTGGAAAAAGAAAACATGCAAACTTGAATGCTGAAGCAATCTCAAGCAGTTCTTCATTTTGATTATATATTTTATAAGGGAATAAATAGTCGAGGATCAGGAGTGTATATAATTGGATGAAATTAGGCATAAAAACAATAGAACTGTTTAATGGGTATAGCGTTTCAGTTTGAGACAATGAAAAAGTTCCAGAAATGAGTAGTAGTGGTGGTTGCACAACAGGGAGAACAGCCCCTGTGCATGTGGCCCAGGGGCCCAGGGACGGCTGCCCAGGGCCCACCAGCACCAGCACGAGCACCTAGGCACACAGCCCACCCAGAGTCCGAGGACTGAAAATGAATGATGGAAAACACTATTCCATGCAAAAAGAAACCAAAAGTATGCAGGAGTAGCTATACTTATTTCAGATAAAACAGACTTAGTCAAAGAGCATAAAAAGAGGTAAAGAAAGTCATTATATAATGATAAAGGAATCAATTCAGCAACAGAACATAACAATTGTAAACATATATGTACCCAACATTGGAGCATTCAAATATACATAGCAGATAGTATTAGAGATAAATAGAGAGACAGACAATATAGTATGGTAAGTAGTATAGATATTACATACAATATGTGAATATGGCATAATATTAATATCAGCTGGGGATTTCAGCACCCCACTTTCAGCATTGAACAGATCATCTCAGCAAAAAATCAACAAAGAGACATCAAAATTAAACTGGACTTTAGACCAAATGGACCTAACAGACATTTATAAACATTCCATCCAATAGCTGCAGAATACACATTCTTCTCATCAGCACAGGGAACATTCTTCATAATAGACCATATAAGCAAGTCTCAACAAATTTCAAAAATCAAAACCATATCAAGTATCTCTCATACCACAAAGGAATAAAACTAGAAAACAATAACAAAAATAACTTTGAAAACTGCACAAATACATGGAAACTAAACAACATGCTTCTGAACATGGAGGGAATGGTCAATGAAGAAATGATGAAGGAAGTCAAAAAAGTTTTTGAAACAAAACAAAATAGAAACACAACATACCAAAACCTAAGAAATACAGAAAATGTGGTACTAAGAGGGAAATTTATAGCAATAAATCCCTACATCGAAAAAGTAGAAAGATTTCAAATAAACAGCCTAATGATTCACTTTCAGGAACTAGAAAGAACAAACCAATCCCAAAATTAGTAGAAAGAAAGAAATAACAACTATCAGAGCTGAAGTAAACAAAATAGAGATTAAAAAAATACAAAAGATCAACAAAATGAAAAGTTGGATTTTTAAAAAGATAAACAAAATCAACAAACCATTAGCTAGACTAACAAAGACAAAATGAGAGAAGCAAGTAAATAAAATCAGAATCAAAAAAGAACACATTCCAACTGATACAACAAAAATACGAGGGTTTATTAGAGACTATAATGAACAACTATACGCCAATAAATTGAAAAACTTACAAGAAGTGGATAAATTCTTAGACACGCACCTGCTACCGAGAGTGAACCATGAAGAAATAGAAAGCTAGAACAGGCTAGCGTGGACAGAAAAATCCACACTCTGAAATCTTTGAAAGATGTTTACCTGAGCCAAATTTGAGGACCATGACCTAGAGCCACAGCCAAGAGGCCTTGAGCAGTGGACTCACCGTGGCTGGGCTACAGTTTGGTTTTATACATTTCAGGGAGACAGAGGTTACAGGTAAGACATAAATCAATACGTGGGAGGCAGACATTGGTTTGGCCCGAAAAGGTAGGCCATCTTGAAGCAGGGGCTTACAGGTTATAGGTGGGTTTAAAGATTCTTTGGCTGACAATTGACTGAGAGAGTTAGGCTTCATCTAAAAGACCAGAAAGGAAATGCTTGATTTAAGATAAAGGTGTGAGCACCCTGGGAGGTCCAGACGGGGATCTTTCAAGTTAAGATAAGGGTCTGCTGGGATGCTTGAGTTAAGATGGGGATTTCTGTCTTTTAGGTGATGCTAATGCAATACCGGAATCAGATTGGGAAGTAAAGCACACTATGTTTGGTTAACAAAACCTTTCTAGTAAGAATTTACCATCTGTGAGCATGACTCATTAGGCCCCCTTAGGAAGGAATCTTGGGCAAAAGTAAAGATCAGAGTTCAGTCCTCATCAGTAATGAGTAACAAGATCAAAGCAGTAATAAAAAGTCTCCCATCAAAGAAAAGCCCAGGACCAAATGATTTTGCTGCTGAATTTTATCAGACTTTTAAAGAACTGACACTATTTTTCTCAAACTATTTCAAAAAATGAGAGAGTATAGTATTCTACCTAACTCATCTATGAGGCCAGTGTTACTCCAATGCCAAAATCAGACAGGGACACAACAAAAAAAGAAAACTGCAGACCAATATCACTGATGATGCAAGTATGATTCAACATATGCAAATCAATAAATGTGATACATGACATCAACAGAATGAAGGACAAATGGTCACTTTAACAGACACAAAGCATTTGATAAAGTTCAACATCCCATCATGATAAGAACTCTCAACAAATTAGACATAGAAGAAACTTAACTACTCAACATAATAAAGGCTGCAGAAGACAACCCACAGCTAACACTATACAGAATGCGGAAAAACTAAAAGCTTTTTCTCTAAGAACTGAAACAAGACAAGGATGACCACTTCCACCACTCTTATTCAACAGAATAGCAGAAATTCTAGCCAGAGAAACTTGACAAGAGAAAGAAATAAAGAGCATCCAAACTGGAAAGGGAGAAGTGAAACTGTCCCTAGTTGCAGATGGCATGGCCTTATATAAAGAACAAACTAAAGATCCCACCAAAAACATCTTAGAACTGATAAATGAGTTCAATTAAGTTCAATTAAGTTCAATTAAGGATATAAAATCAACATAACAAAAATTGGTAGCATTTCTACAGCCCAATAATAAACTAGACAAAAAAGGAATCAAGAAGCATTCCCACTTACCGTAACTACAAAAAATACTCAAGAAAACATATAACCAGAGACGTGAAAGATCTCTACAATTAAAGCTATAAAACACTGATAAAAGAAATTGAAGCAGATACAAAAACATGGAAAGACATCCCATGGTCAAGGATTAGAAGAATTAATATTGCTAAATTGAGCATATTACCCAAAACGATCAACAGATTCAATGCAATCTCTATCAAAATACCAATGACATTCTTCTCAGATACAGAAAAAACGATCCTAAAATTTGAAGGGAACCACAAAAACCTCGTATAGCCAAAGCAATACTGAGCAACAAGAACAAAGCTGGAGGAGGCATGACACTATCTGACTTCAAAATATACTACAAAGCTATAGTAACCAAAACAGCATGGTGTTGATATAAAAACAGACACATAGACCAATGGAATAGAATAGAAAAGCCAGAAATAAATCCACGCATTTACAGCCAACTCATTTTCAAGAAGGGTGCCAAGAAAATACCTCAGGAAAAGGACACCCTCTTCCATAAGTGGTGCAGGGAAAACTCCCATCAGGCTTTTTCAGTGGGGGGAGGGGAGTTGTTCCAAGCTGACTGGCATTCCTTCAGAATGCCTTCCTGAAGGAGTTTGTTTAGGTGGATTTGAATTCCCTCTCGGGCCTCTCTCGGGAGGGGATATTGCCTCTTCCTCATGGGCTGGGCTCCTGGCTTTCATTCTACTATTATTGGAGCTCGCTGGTGTGCCAGCCCAGGGGGATTGTCTTCTGCCCAAACTGTTGGGAAATCTGCCTTAATTTCAGGGGGTTCTCCTCTCCCAGTTCCATTATGTACCCAAAGTTGTGTGGGTTTCAAGGCCCCAGCAGGCGACCCTTTGTGACCCGACAGCATGTCCCTGTCCATCTGGCCCAGGGGTCAGAATAAATCCACCATTCCATTTCTGTGGGAACTGAGACTGCCATTATCATGGACTTCAGGG
>CAUYSK010031741.1:0-11451 GCA_963575035.1 Avahi laniger
TGGGAGGGAGCTCAGGAATGGCGGGAAGTGTCTGGGGGAGTGGCCTGGTGGGGCAGGGCCACCTGGCCTTGGCTTCCAGTGAGGCTGAGTGGGGAGCAGGGCGGGGGAGGGGCGGTCCAGGGCAGAAGCAGCAGTGGGGGCGTCCCCAGACCCGGCAAAGACCCTCCACGGGGTGGGTGCTGCAGGGGAGCCAGTGAGAGTGAGCCCAGTGTCTGGGACTGGGCTGGGGGAGGTCAGGAGGGGCACAGCAGAGGCCCCAGGGGCAGAGAGACGGGGTACCTGATCGGTAGAGTCATTCTTCAGGCTCCTGGGCTGGCTTGTCCTGCCTTGCTCTTTGTCTGGGGCAATAGGTTTCCATTTCCTGTTTATGGGTCCCTGGTGGTAGGAAGTCCCTCCCTAAAGTGACCTCCCAGGCATCTGTGGGTGGTGGCTCCACCCTCTTCCTGGAGAGGCACTGGAGTGGGAGGTCCCAGGGGTAGTCTAGCCTCCTCAGGCTACTTCCCATTTTCTCTGTGTTCCAGTGGCCTGGCAGAGGGCCTTCTGATAGAGACTGTCCCGCCCACCTTCCCCAGGTGCAGCAGGACACAGAGGGGTTGCAAAGGGAAAGAAAACGTCATTCAAGCTCAGGAGAATGAGATGGCCTTCAGTTTGCATCCAGAAAGCCATCTTGTCATCTTCACACATACCAAACACCCCTCAGATAATAATAAACCAGAGCCTCTGTGAAAGTTCGGTCCTAAGCGGGGAGGACTTGGAACGGTCTCCAGTCACCAGAGCCTGCAGAGTCTAGGTGTCACACAAATGAGTCCCACAGGAACCTTGCCCAGACTTGCCCCTTAAAATGTATCTAGTTTTAGCTCATAGGGCTTTAGTTCTGGACCAGTTCCCATTTTAATAATGGGAAAGTTGGATTGGAGGAAGCTAGAAGAATTTAGGACCTAGTCTAGCCCATAGGTATTAAGATAAGAAGGATTAAAAAACAATTTAGAGTTACAATCTAATAACGGGCATATTGTGGCTTTTTTTAAAAATAATAAGGGTTTTTTTTTTTTTCATATTGATCATAAAGGAGTCTCAGATTTAAAAACTTCTTGAAGCTCAGAAGCCAAACCAAGGCAGACTTTAGTTTACTGACAGTCTCCAGGTTCCTGTCCTGCCAGCAAGTGACAGTATTTGGTTACTTACTGTAAGGCTGGGAACCCCTGAAGTCACGCATTTTATGTAACTTTCAAATATGACGGTTTAGTCCAAGCCTTGCTATATAAACAATGTTTTCAATTGCATTTTGTTGTAAAAATGGAGCAAGTTTGTATTAATTTTTGCAAATAATTGTATCACTATAAGAATACTCACAATTAGTTTCCGAATTCTTGGAGGACTTAAGAAAAAAATGATGTTATCTAGGTTGACAGGAGCATATTTTAGCAAATTCCTGTAAATTATAAATAGCTTAAGAGAGAGAATTTCCTTAAATCTAAAAGGCAAAACGTCTGAGTAATAAACCAACAATGTTTCAAATAAAAAATCATAATAAACATAATCTTTATCAGTTATTTAATCTCATGTAATTGATTTTGTTTGATCTCCATTAGTAATTTCATGAGTCCATCCATTTTTGGGGTTCTGAGCTTTTTTTTTTTTCTTTTTTTTATCTCTGTCGCCCAGACAAGAGTGCGGTGGCATCATCTAGCTCACTTCAGCCTCAGTCTCCTAGGCTCATCAGCCTCCCGAGAAGCTGGGACTACAGTCCATCAGTTTTTACTTAGAGTTCTGGAAAGTTTTATTCATTCCATTGATGTTCATGTTATTAGAAACCTGTGTTTAAGAGTACTTACTGGAGTCTTTTCCATGAGCCCGAAGTTGTAAATGTTTTAGAAAAGGATTTCAAACAATGACTGTGGAAGACAAAATCTTAGAACAGCCATGGTAAAAATCTGATGAAAGTTTAGAGTCGCCAAGGAAATTTAGTTATTTTTATTACATATAGTATTTTAAGATAACAACCAGAGTTATGACTGACAACGTATTAGATTTTAATAAATTGATATACATTTTGAAACATTTATGTCAACGATATATCCATAAATGCAACTTGTCAACCCAAATGAGAGACTGAGGCAAGGGTCTCAGTCAACTGAGGCTTATGAAACTGAAGCTTGCGGGCATACCAAGAAAACACAAGTGCGGAAAACACAGTCGCAGAGTCATCTGCATTCCGTGCTCCGAGACAAAGGTTTTAGGAGGCTCAGTGTTTATACCGTGGGGAAGGGGATAGGCAGTGAGGCAAATGGTTATATTCTCATGATTTTAATTAGCACCCAATGAAGCTATGCTATTCATGAGATAAAGTGAGCATTTGAAGAAGTAAAGGAAAAGTTAATTCTGGAGACATCTCAGGGCCTGGTAGAGGAATGGTTCATCTCATCCTGTCTTTGTTCTACACCTTATAATCTCCGTTGTCAGTGTGAAATTTAACAGGCTTTAGTTCTGTGGACAAACGGTCAGACTTAGGTTGCAGACCTAAGGTGACAATTGACACAGCATTATTTATGGGAGGATGTATATTGTGGAAGTTTAAGAAGCTAAGCAAAGAATTTATTAATACTTATTGACAATTTGTAAGGGCAGCCATCTGCAGAAGCATGAGGGTTTTTGTTTTTTGTAGGGCTCTAGTTAATGTACAACATTTTAACATAAGATTGGGAAGCAACAACCATGCACTTGGAAAATGGGTGTTGGGTGACTCAGGCTCCAGAGTCATTCCCTTTGGCATAATGAGTTTGGGTGGTCCTGATAATTTTTATTTTCTTTTACAGCTAAAAGATCTGGTATTATTTGTCATTTGACAATGTTTTTATGCAATTTACCAAATAAGCCTAATCATTTAATATTAATAGCTCTGTAAGATGGTAGATAAATCTTTTGATGCCTATAGGTCCAACTGGAGAATCCCAAAGTTAATTTCAAGTTAAAGAGATTTAAATTAGAATTTGATTTGGGGTATGTTTCTCATGTGCTAAGAGGCTCGAAACACTTGGTCAAAACAGAAACATAGGTCACTGTAAAATAATAGTCATTTATTTAACCAGAGTGATAATCAAAAAACTTCAAAAAAAATACAGAATGGATGTAAAAATCTTAACCTCTTTAAAGCTCAGTTTTTTAAAGTAGTCAAAAACCTAATAAAAGCAACACAAAATTTTCTCGATAAAACATAAAATCTGTTTCTTAGTGTTAGGGTGCAGACTCACTAGGAGGAACGCATGCTATGGGATGGAGAAAGAGTTCTCGCACAGTGATTAGGATATACAGAAGTAAAAGTTTATTTCTGTAGACAGAAAAAAATAGAGAGAGAGAGAGAAAAGGGAAGAGTGGTCACGGCACACAGAGGAAGAAGTGAAAATGCCGGGCAATTGAGGAAAAGTGGCTGGTGCTTTTAAAATGTAAAAATGGCTTTTTTTTCCTCTGGTTTAGCAGGTTGATAACAGAAACAGCGGTGAAGCTGTTGCAGGTGTCCTTTCCGGCTTATCTGAGTCCTTAAAATCTGTCTGGGGAGAGTTGAGGCAGAGAACTAGAGTGGAGAGATCGCACCCCTACTGTCTGCTTAGGGCTCTTCAAGGCTATGACATTGAAACTCTTAGAGATAACGAATGAGGCCACAGGTGTTTTAATTAAAACAAAACAAAGGTGGTCGTTGTGTTGTGAGTTTCTTCTTAATGGCACAATTATGTGCTGTGAGTTTATTTCCCTGACTTTCTGTTTGAGAGTTTATTTTTCTCTGTTCAATAGCTTATTAGTAAGACGAACTTCAACTTAGTCCAGCTGCCAAAAAACTAAAGAAAAACCTCTGTGGTGTGATTGTTTCTCCTTATGGGATGATCATTTAGATAACCTGGAAGTCAGATCTGATCAAAAGGGTACTGTAATTAGACACGGGAAGAATGTGTCCAGGGTTATAAGTGGACAATATATTATGTAGGAATGTAAACCTGAAAACTAGCATGTTAAGCAGGGGAATACATGGCTTTTGGTAAAGTCATAGGATATTCCCTGGTTACATGGGACAGTTCAGACATACCAAAAAAAGGCAAGAGTACAGAATCAAGTTATACTAAAGAGAAACATTGCTACTTTTTTAGGCCCTTAAGATAAACATTTTAATGTCAGGCAGAGTTAGAATCAGAGAAAAGAAGTTCTAGGAGCTGATGAATAAGTTGAGGGAGAATGTTATCATCCCAGGCCTCACAGGGAGAAAACGTGGTGGCAATGATGTGCAATCCGGGGTAGCCAGATACAGCAAAAGCTGAACTTCTGAGATATGAATTTAAGAAATTTCAAAAGCAAAACTCTACCTTGAGGAATGAAATTATCATTTTAAATGAAGAGGACATCTTTAACCTGAACCTAGTGAAATTATATAGATCTCAGGAATAAGATGACAGTTAAAGAAAGAGATTTGATTTTTAATTATAAATTGGAATTAAAATTAAAAATAAAATGAAATTAAAAAATAAAAACCACTTGCAATTTTGTCAAGAAGAGATCAATAATTCAAGAAAACCATGTTGTTTTAAATATAAGGGACCAGACTCTAATCCCGTGTCAGTGTGACCCTGACACAATATTTAATTTTTAGAAAAACACAGTTTTAAAAAAATCTTATCCAACAGGATCACAGTAAAACTTTCTTCATTAAGTCCATCTTTTATAAATTTTTTTTCTTTTGTGACAGAGTCTTGTACTGTCTCCCCGGCCAGAGTGCAGTGGTATCATCATAGCTTACAACAACCTCATACTCCTAGGCTGGAGAGATCCTCCTGCCTCAGCCTCCTGAGTAGCTGGGACTACAGGTGGGCACCAGCATGCCTGGCTCATTTTTCTATTTTTTGTAGAGATGAGGTGTTACTCTTGCTCAAGCTGATCTTGAATTCTGGGCCTCAAGCTATTGAACCTCCTGTTTTGGCGTCCCAGAGTGCTAGGATTGTAGGTGTCAGCCACCTCACCTGGCCTATCAATCTTTTTTGACTTATTTAGACCTATAATCATTTTCCCAAGCCCCAAGTCTTAGTCCTATAAAATTTTTTTTCTAAATTTTGGAAAAACAATTATTTTGTCTTAGGATACAAATTTATCACGGAAGATTCTTTTTATACAAAATTTTTTAAAATTTATATTTTGATTAATAGATCCAAGTATATGTGGTCTTTTTACAATATTTAAGAAGCCAAGAATGAACTTATATTTATTTAGCAATTTGTTCCAGGTTTTTAAAAATCTTAGTTGAATATGACCTAGATATTCCGTGAGTATCTATTATTTGATTTAACGTAATTTTAAGAGTACGTGAAATGTTGATTTGTATATGTGGGTGTGAATTCATATGTGGGATGAGAAAGATTTTTCACACAAAGATTTGGATCTTAAGGAAAAAAAAGTATATTTGAGAGAGAGAGAAAAAAGTGAGGCGACATTGGAAAGGAAGGCAACAGGAGCTGATCATTTAGATAATCTGGAAGTCCTGCGTGCTCTGAGGCCAGGTGGCTGGGAGTTTTTATAGGGAAAAAGGGTAAAGAGACAGTTAATGTTGTAAACTAATAACTGGAGATGGCTGAAGAGGCTATTTCTGCTTTATTTCTTTTTTTTCCTTCTCTGTAAGGCCGGCTTGTCAGGGTCATTGAAAGTGCCCTGGCAGGAGCTGAGGCAGAGAGCTTGCGCACCTGCTCTCCACGGCTGGGAAACGGACTCTTAGAGACAGCAAGTTAGGCCGAAAGACAACCCAGGTGTGGAATGAAGCAAAACAAAGGGCAGTTGTGCTGTGAGGTTTTCTTCAAAGGGGCGATTATGTGTTGGGAGTTTATTCCTTTTACTTTCTGTTTGATACTTTATTTTCTTCTGTTAAGTTATTAGTAAGGCCATCTTTCAGTAAATGTTTATTTTATTTATAATTACCTCATTCTTTTTTTATTTTAACAATGACACCTAGGTTACTTATGAAAATTAAGATGTTAGACAGAGCTAGTCATTAATTCAAGTTTTTTTTAATTAACCAATTTCATAATCTGTTAATATCAAATGTTTCCCTAGATACCAACCTTAAAGTTAAAAACATGGGTACCTTACCAACAACTCAGAACTAACACAGCTGCTTGCATTAAATCAATAATATTAATCATACTTATTAAAGAATTGCAAAACAAAGATCATTTTGTTTTAAGCTGAGTTTATAGCGTTTGACCTTAAAACATCTAGTAGAATTAAATATAAACTATCTCAGTAAATCGAGGCAAAAATGCATGTTGACAAGTTTTTTTTTTTTAGACAGAGTCTCCCTCTGTTGCCCAGGCTACAGTGCGGTGGTATCAGCCTAGCTCACAGCAACTTCAAACTCCTGGCTCAAGCCATCCTCCTGCCTCAGCCTCCACAGTAGCTGGGACTACAGATGCACGTCACCACACCTGACTAATTTTCTCTATTAGTAGAGACAGGGTCTCACTCTTGCTCAGGCTGGTCTCGAACTCCTGACTTGAAGTGATCCTCCTGCCTCGGCCTCCCAGAGTGCTGGGATTACAGGCGTGAGCCATTGTGCCTGGCCTGGAATAACATTTTTTAAGGGACTTCTGACTGACTATACCGGATTTTATTATATGTAGACACAACAGAATACGTAGTACATGTACATACACATAAACACATAGAAACACATATACATACACATAAAGATCTTATAGTTTTTATTTTAGAATTTTAGCCATGAGAGAGTAAAGCTTATAAACTACCAGTTTATAAAAAAGTTGTATCCAAAATATCTTTCCGACAAGATGGGATAAGGCTAAACTTTAAGTATTTATTTTTTTTAAGTAGGCAATCTTATAAAGGCTGTGAACCAAATTTTGGGTAAAACACTTTGAAGCAGCTACCAATATACCGGATTGGAAAAAGAATAGTTAACTGTGAAAATGTGATTAAAGTATGTGAAGAGGACCAAAAGATAAGAATCTAGCAAGTTCTGTGCAGCATTTTCTTAGACTCAATTCTTTGTCCTTGAAGCTAAGAATGTTGTCATTCCTCAGTGCAGAGAGGGTGCCTGTCCACGGGAATTTCATCTTTTGTTTTTAAGAAACAGCATGAAGTTCAATATGATTTTTTTATATCTGCTGGTTTTTAAGTTTTTTACTTTAATAGTATGCCAGAATAGCTGTTTAGACAAGGTAAAGAAATATGAGGAATTTTAAGACCGGGAGCAGAAAGCTCCAGAGAGGTAAACCATTCAGCAGTTAGCTTTGCCACAGTATTTCATACCAAGGCAATCTTTGAATCCTGAATGTTTTATCTTTTTTTGTTTGTTTGTTTTTCTTAAACAGAGACAAGGTCTCACTCTGTCACCAAGACTGGAGGGCCCTGGTACAATCAAAACTCACTGCAGCCTCAAACTCCTGGGCTCAGGACATCCTCTTGCCTCAGCCTCCTGAGTAGAGTAGCTGGGACTACAACCACGCCTGGCTAGTTTAAACATCTTTTCTAGAGATGGGGTCTAGCTATGTTGCCCAGGCTGGAATCCAACTCCTGCCTTCAAGAGATGTTCTGCTGTTGGCCTCCCAAAATGTGGGTATGAGTGAAAGCTTTCATTTTGGCTTTGTTAGCCTCAAGATATCAATGAGATATGTGCAGATTATTTGAAGTAAATCATTTTATAGCCATAGTCTCTTACTTTAGTTTTAAGACCAACAGATTGAATGATGGATCCCTATAATGTTTGAACACGGTACAGGCTGGAGTTCCAGAAAATACCTTGGCATGCCTTTGAACTCCACAAGCTCATTTGTAACTAAATTTGTCTAGATGATTTAGTTTACTGTGGAAAACACCAAGGCCAATTAGAAGCAAGTACTGAATATGCAAAGGCCAAACACACACACTAATAAAGCAAGCCCCTCATTACCAGGAATACAATGCTGTCTCCAAAGAGGGGAACCATCCTCCCCTCTTCCAACCTCAGGGCACAAACCACCCAGCTGCTGTCAACAGGAGGAAAACAGCCCTGTCCGACAGGGGAGCTCCCAAACAGGAGGGGGAGAGACCCCTCTCCAGGCCCCTCCCAAATAAAACAGAACACAGTACAAGTTTGGGAATTCTGTACAAGGGACACTCAAGAGCGGGAAGGGGCGACCAGCGTGGGGACCTCATGCCAAGTCCCGGGGGCTTGAGATTCTCCCTGAGGGAAATCAGCTTTGGACTCAGCATCTGACCCCGTGGGGAGGTCAAAATGAAGACACAGAGAAGAATCTCGGCATTTAATGTTTATTTGGGAAGAGAAGAATCACAATGGAGGGGGTACACTCAGAAAAAAGAGAAGGTTGGGCGTTCTATAAAAAGGGGAGGTGTTAGCTCTTGCTCTTGGAGAAGGTTCGCTGGCAGCAGTCAGGGCGTGAGGAGCCGGCAGGGGCCGCTGCTGAGCACGGCGGGGGCGAGTCAGTCCTAGGGCGGCACTAGCTTCTCTGGGAAGCTGGAGAGAAACTGGCTTCAGGGTCCAACAAGCAGCTTCAGCAGTCAGGTGTGCAGAGAGTCACATTTCTGGAGCAAAGTTCTGTACCCAGGGCTTCTTCCTGCTGGCTTCTGGGCTGTCCCAGTTGGGTATGACAAGGACGACCCAATTCTCAGGATCAACTTGTACAAAGCATGTTTCTCAGAGCTTGTGAGCTTCACGCTCCCATACACTCCCGCCCATCCACGCGCAGCCAATGACGAGCCCGGTGGGTGTGGCCTCCTGGAAGGAGCCAGGTCAGGGGCTCCCAGGCTGGGGGGATGGAGGTCAGTCCAGAGGCAGAAACAGCCAGTGACAGGAAGGGCCCAAGAGAGCAGGGAAGACGCCTTGGGGTGGGGATGGCACCGAGGGGTGCCCAGCCCGAGGGCAGGAGGATGACAGGAGGGCCAGGCCGCAGTGGGTCTGGGCAGGGACCAAGGGAAGGCAGGAGGGGAAGCGCAGAGGCCAGGGAGACAGGCAGTTTGTCTGGGGGAAGCTTCTCACCTGAGGATCTCTTCCAGTTTGGTGACCAGGAACTGATAATTTTTCTTCAGTTTGTTGTTATTCGTGACCCAAGGCTTTCCCCGGTTGTATACAAACTTTTCCCAGCAGTGTTCAAATTCTGAGCTCAAAGAGGGAGAAAGCATTCAGGGCCTGGCAGGCCTCTCTCCCCTGCCCGTTCAGACCGTCCCCTGCCAAGGCCAGGTCTCCTGGGTGCAGTGGGGGTTTACCTGGCTCAGGCCTGGCCAGGATCCCCTGGAACCCTGAGCCTCTGCTAGTGTCCAGACCCGTGAGCTCCCCATGGTGCAGCCGCACTCTTGATGGCCACTTCTCACCTTCGTGATACATGATTTGCACCTTGGCCCGTTCCTCATCCATCCTGAGGAACCCCTGCCGGTGATCCTGTTTCCAGAAGTAGTAGAGGCGGGCAGTGAGGATGGTCAGGCTCACACTTGGGTGTTTGGACAAAAAGTCAGCCACGTAGTGTGCACAGTTGACACAGGGACTCCAGGAAACGTACCAGGTGACCTGGTAGACCTGCTCAGACGACATCGTGCGCTGGAACCAAGTGAGGAAGCACCGTTCTGTGTGCCAAGGAGTATTTCGAGGACCCTGGGAGAGGAGGAGGAGGGAAGGGGGTGCTCTGGGTGGAAGGGCAGGCAGATGAAGGGGTGGGGCAGTGGCAGGAGGGCAGGCCCTGGCCAGGCAACCCCCGGCATTTGGTTCCTGGAAGTTCCTCCGTGCCTCCTGCCATGGTCTGCATGTTTGTCCCATCCACATCTCAAATTCAAATTCAATCGCTTTGTACTGGTGTTAAGAGGTGGGACCTTGGCCAGGCTCGGTGGCTCACACCTCTAATGTAGTGGAGTGACTCTGGGAGGCTGGGGCAGGAGGATCACTCGAGGTCAGGAGTTTGAGACCAGCCTGAGCAAAAGTGAGCCCCGTCTCTATGAAAAATAGAAAGAAATTAGCTGGACAACAAAAAATATATAAAAAAAAATTAGCCGGGCATGGTGGCACATGCCTGTAGTCCCAGCTACTCGAGAGGCCAAGACAGAAGGATCCCTTAAGCCCAGGAGTCTAAGGTGTAGCTGTGAGCTAGGCTGACGCCATGGCACTCTAGCCCGGACAGCAGAGTGAGACTCTGTCTCAAAAATAAATAAAAAATAAATAAAGAGGTGGGGACCTTAAAGAGCTTATGAGCCCAGGAGGACTCCCCCTGTGGGCAACTGGTACTGTTGCCAAAGATGGGTTCAGCTCCTCTTGATGTCTCTGGCCCTCCAGCCCCAGTGTCGCACTTCAGGTTGAGCTCTTGCTTCCTCTCGTCTCCATGTCATGGGACAGCAGAGACATGGTCTCCCAGGCCACCCATCTGGGCCCAGCCCTAAGCTTCCTCACAAGTACCATGTGATAAGGCACCGGAAAGCCACCAGGAGTTGCTGGCACCTTGGTCGGGGCTTCTGAGACTTCAGAACTGTGAACCGATATATTTCTGGTCCTTATAAATGACCTCTTCTGAGTCACTCCATTATAGCATCACCAAACAAAGACACTCCCCTTCTCCTCTTTCACACTCGAGTCTTCCCCGGCCTCGCTCCTGGCTCCTGCACTGGCTCCAGCAGCCTCTCCAGGCATCCGTCCAGCGGCCACCCTGATCCCTGCCTGGCCCTCTAGGCTGGGGCTGGTTCCTGCCTGCTGTCTGCGGGGGCTGGCTGCGGGGCTGGACCCACCCTGGGGGGCCATGGCCACAGGTGGCCGCTGAGCACTTGACCTGCGGCTGTGAACTGAGACGTGGGCAGCAGCGAAACACACGGGAGAAGGAGGGGGCCGCTGACTGTCTCATGAGGGGCTGGTAGGAACCGCAGGTTGCAACAGCATTAGAGACGCTTCCCCACGCAAGATGTTACAGTGTTACAGTCCCGTTCCCGGTGTCTACCGCCCTCTCAGTGTGGGGACTAGGCAAATGTAACTGCATTTCTGCCCCTGAGGGCCCATGGATGACACTGCTGTGGGGCCGGCCTGCCCCCCGCAGGCGGCCCCCACCACACTCCTGGGGTCTCCTGCCCGGGTGAGGAGAGCAGGAGAGGCTGGGCGATTGCAGGGTGAGGCGCGTGGGGTCACCGTGGTGCCATGACAGGATCAGGGCAGTGGGGTGGGCCCAGCCAGCCCAGCAGTGACCAGGCCCTGCAGCCTGCGGGACGCAAAGCTCAGTTACACGACTGTGGGAAGCAGGTGCTGGGTGAGTCTGGGGGGCGCTACCCAGGACGCAGTGAGCAGTCACACCCCAGGATCAGCAGTCCATGGCAGTCCCGCAGGAACGTGCCAGCCAAGGACTTAAAGTGGGAAGAAAATGTACAACTGAGAGCCGCTGTCTGGCATTTTCCTTGTTTCTGTGTGTTGTGCATTGTCACCTGGCTCAGCTCCTGCCC
>CAUYSK010031744.1:0-53168 GCA_963575035.1 Avahi laniger
TGGAGAAGGTAAATTTTTGGTTAAAATCAAATGAGGAAAAGCAGAAAAAAATTTCTGGAGTGGAACTAGTAGCAAATTATACTCACATGCTGTTGTTGAGAAGTTACAGTTTCCAGACAGATTCTCTCAAAACATCCACAGGGAATGTGACTCCAGTTGTTCACTGATGGCCAATTACTCTTCCCTTTATGGGTAACTGAAGATTTTCCTCATTTATTATCTGTGAAGAAAAAGCTGCTGACAAGGTGGGAATGAGATCATCTCCATGAAAATAGAATGATCATTATTATGTGAATTCCTAGATCAAAACTGGAAAGAAATCCTGAGGATAAAACACATTTAAAGGGATAAAGAATATAATCAAAATTAAAAATTAACCTTTAGATCACTGAAAAAAAAAATCAATTGGTATTCTCCTGCTAATAGAATTTTTTTTATCATAAGTATACGTTTATTTTCTCGTACTTGTGTGAAGAGCACCACATATGTTATTTTGAAAACTATATGCTGAAAAGTGGTTTTAGTTCTCAGTTTGCAAAAGCAAACATTTTTCATAGTAAATAGATTTGCAGTGTTCCCCCATTCTGACAGAGTCATTATCCTTCACAAGAGATGTGGTACTAATTTTATTCTGTGTGAAAAGACAGTCTAATCTTTACATTTCACTCAATCCTGCAAGTCCTGAGCATATTTGGTTCTATTCAGGTAGCCTGAAAACCTCTATGGTCTCTTTCATGAGCTTTCAAGTCCTCTGTATCTCATAGTTGAACTGGAATAGTAGTACCTTATGTTTTCAACTTTTCCTACATCTTTTCTGACATTACCAGTTGTAGGCTTCTTGTGAGGTATCCTGGAGATAGAGGAAAGTTTAATGACCTTTTATAAGCAATACTGTAAGGCAGCAATAATTCTTTCATAACAGATGGTAAAAACTGCTGCAAAAGAGAAATTGAGAACGATGCCTAAGGTAAAACAGCAAAATCTGGGCAGGATTTATGTTTTGTATTTTTCCTTTGAATTTCCACTTGATCATATAAACGAGCTCCTGTTAATTCTCAGAAACAGATGGAAAGATCCAAGGAAAGTAAAACTGCGTTAGAATTTTGATACTCAAGACTTATTTTTTCAATATTTTATACCATGATCTATGTTGTGATAAGAATTTATCAGTCAGTGTTTTTGATACTGTGGAAAATCTTTGAGCATACAAATGATCATAAAAATGAGCATGAAGGCGCAAGAACGAATTTACTTTGTAAACACCACATAAATGTAATGTTCTCATATTATATGCATGTAATATACACAAATACATTTCTTTGATATTAAGATGCACACTTTTTTTGTTTCAAACATTTCCAAAATCGAGAGATACTTAAAGTTGATGTCGTCATGAATTGCTGTTAGCCAGGCAGAAGTTGTGATGTGTCAATGACTGATACTACGTAGACAGCATATGCAGTTGTCCACTTTAGTATTCTTTGAACTTCTCTATATCTTTAAAGATTTCATAATAAATGCCTTGGGGAAATCTATCTAATTAAATCACTTATTAACTTAATTAAATAAGTCTAATTAAAATTTTTGTAGCATAGGGCATGATGTCTTGTTGAAAATGTGCACATTGATAGCTCTCAGTCTAAACACACTTCAGAAGATTTGGATTCTGAATATGTAGAAAGTTTAGGAATACCTTAACCATGCTTTTTTTTTTTTGCCTATATGATATATAGCAGACATATAATTTTAAAAATCTAAAAGAGTTCTTTTAAAAAACCTAAAATAACAATTCTCAGTAATAAGAAAGATTATGTCAAAGGCTAACTGGCAATAATTTTTTTCTTTCTAGTGGTGCTGAAAATAATGGTGAATTGCACAACATAAAATACTCTTAGTAATATTTCCAAAGCTACATGTAGTAAAGAATTTATAGCCTTAAGTTTTGTATCTGAATGCTAAGTAAATATACTAACTACTATTTAATAAATATCCATAATGTGCTTAGAAGGTTAGATGTATGATTTTATTTAATCCTGGAAACAACAAAAAAAGATTTCCTCCATTTTATGGATAAGATAACTGAGACTCAGAGAGACTGGCAGAGCAATTCCTTGCCAATTGTTCTGTGGCTAATGAAGTAGTAGAGCCATTATTCAAACTCAGCTCTATTTGGCCTGAAGCACTATCCCATATCAAAAAAAGAGAATTTCCTACAGTGAGTAAAACAGGACAAATTAAACTAAAAGAATAAAAACAATAACAATGTTTTACAACTCCAAAAAAAACGAATTTATACTATGGATTTTAGGCTGAATCATCTTCAAAAAAACTCCGTGGGTAAATAAAACTTTCAACTTTAAGAATCACCTCTGGAGCAATAAGTAATTGACACAACTGGCCACACATTATGTTAGGTAGATGTTGGGATCTCTGGTTCTTCTAGGGACCAGGGTTTCCTACTTTGGTACTGTCTCAAGCAATTGCTCCATCTGGGAAGAAGGATAAGGGCGGGCACTCCATTTTAGAGTTGCCCCACCCTTAATCCCATCCCAAACAACTGCTACACCTGGGGAAGGAGGGAATGCTTTTATCAATCTGGGAATTCCCCAGCCCAGGCATGACAGGATTTAGAAAGTAACCTAGAGTAACCTAAGGGTGATTATTATGCCATTAGCTTGACTTTGCAATGTGGTTCACTGGCTCCGGTGGATTTGAATTTGTCATAAGGCACAATGGGAAGCATGTGGTGATGGGGAAGTGACTAGGGGCAAGAAGGCAGGTGGAACCTCTTTAAGTGTTCACAGATAAAGAGAAATTGGATCACTGTGAAGGTAAAGGCATGACAGGGGACATGGTTAAGAGAAATAGTACTTATTACATTGGAAAGTATGGGAGAGAGATAAAGCTGAATTTCTGAAATAGAAATAGTATGGTTTGAGGAATGATTAGAATTGGCAAATACAAAGGTGAGAATGAAGATGACTGAGGTTTCTAGCTTAAAACGTTGGAAATACATTTTTAGAAGGAGATTAGTGTAGGAAGAGAATGCTTAAAGATGCCAAGTTTATTTTAAGATGCTGTGGATTTTCCAGCAGAGATATTTTTTTTCCTCATATCTTCAGCATATTTTGATTAACAAGTTATTACTAAAATGAGGAAGACTTTTCTTCAGGATAAGAGTGAATGGGTGTAAATGAGACAGAAATGAGTGATGTCTCATTCTTCTGAACTCTCATGCACTTTATCACTTACTATAAGACTGTGTCTGTATTGCAGTTACGTATTGAGGATTGCAGGCTGTCAGCTTGTAGTTTTGAAAATTTAAAGTTCCTTTTTCAGCAAATAACCATTTAAAAATGATCTTATGTCTCATTTAGTACTTTGCCACAGTAGGCATTCTACTTATGCAAGGAAACTGAGGTCCTGAAAATTCAAATAATTTTCTCAAGTTTAACCATTTAGTCAGAGAGAGAAACAAAACTCAACACAGGTTGTTTTATTTTGCTTTGTTTACTCTCCTAAACTAGTGGATTTTCCTACTGTGCTGCTCTGCCTCCCTCGAAATGCAAAGTACATTGGATAAAGAGTCATGGCTGAGATGGTACAAAATGTGTACTTAATGCTCAGGTCTGGTAATGTGTGACTCTTGGCAACTGCCTCAAACACGCTGAGCACCAGTTTTTTTCCAATAAAATGAGAATGTTTACCAAATCAATATTGACAAGGAACTCCGAGATTCTTCTTAATTAGCTTTCTAATTAGAGATGTCTTTTTTCCCCTAGTGGATGACTAGCAAAATAACAAGAGCAAAATAAACTGAGGCTATATAAAAATTATCAACTAACATTAAGCACACATTTGCCAGATATTTTTTCTGATAGATGACCATTCTTGTACAAAAGCATATAACTATATATATGTAAATTTTGGACACAATCAAATCTCATCCCTTCCTCTCATTTCCCACCATCTTTATTATGTGATTCCCTTTTTTTATATTCATATTAAAAATTTCATCTTAATCATGCTGGCATCTTTTTCTTTAAGATAAATTTCCTAAATGATAAGCAAAAATTGGAGCATTTGGGCATATTTTTCACATTTGTTGGTCCATATAGTTAATATTTCTCCATATTAAAGCCTTTTTATATTTAAAAGGATTTCTATATTTCTTAATATATAGTCAAGAAGATATTCTGAAACCATATGGTTGATCTGTTTGCCAACTTTGGAATGATATGTAAGCACTTTGGTGCTTTCTTTAATAGCAATATTGACATCAATAACTGGAAAATTATTTTTAGCTGGATTCTCTTCTTCAATATTGAGAACACTATGACAACACAAGGGGCAGAACTAGTATTAGGTTATTAAGTATAAAACGTCCAATCTCCTTAAATACTAAGTTTGACAGTTGATATCTCTGACATTTCATTTTTTTTTTCTTTTAGGAGGAGGGGGTGTAGAAGGGAGGCTAGAAGGGGAGCTGACATTTCATTTTGACACTTTTTTAAAAATTTTTATCATGAAGGTACATCCTCATACTTTCAAATGCACAGTTTGGCTTGATTATATCTTTCAATTTTTTTTTAGAACAATTTTTGTGAAACCATGGATAAGTCAAAAATTCATATTATTTTCCAGTATGAGTTCCATCATGGAACCAATGCTGCTCAGACAGCTCAAAATATCAAGAAAGTGTTTGGGAAGGATGTGGCTAATGAACGCATGTCAATGGCTTGAGAAGTTCCATTCTGGGGATTGTAATCTTGAAAATGAGCCACGTGGGCGACCTGAGACGAAGGTGGATAATGATGAGCTGAAAGCTGTAGTGAAAGCGAATCCACCTCAAACTATGCATGAATTAGCAGCAAGGTTTGACGATACTATTCCAACAACATTGGACCATCTGAAACAAATCAGCATGGTAAAGAAGCTGGATAGATGGATATCGCATGAATTAAATGAGAGAAGGGGACTCATCTTGAAGCTTGCCTTTCTTTGCTGTCATGACATAAAGGCAAACCATTTCTACACCACATTGTTACATGTGATGAGAAATGGATGTTTTTTGACAATCACAAGTGTTTGACACAATGGTTGGGTAAAGATAAAATGTCAAAACACAGTCGAAAACCAAATATTCATCAAAAAAAGTTAATTGTATCTGTTTGGTGGTCCAGTGCTGGTATTATTCACTACAGCTTCATGAAACCTGGTCAATTGATTACAGATGTTTACTGCAACCAACTGGATGAAATGATGATGGTGCTTGGGATTAAGCAGCTGAGACTGGTCAATAAAGACAGGCCAATCCTCTTGCAAGAAAACACTGGACCATGTGTGGCACAAACAATGCTGCTTAAACTACAGAGGCCTGACTTGGAAACTCTCTGTCATCCGCTGTATTCACCAGAACTTGCACCAACTGACTTCCACTTCTTCTAGGCTTTGGACCACTTCTTGCAAGGGAAAATATTCAATTCTCAACATGTTGTGGAAAATGGCTTTGATAATTTCATTGCCACTCACTCTCCAGGCTTCTTCACTGCTGGCATATACAAACTACTGTTAAGATGGCAAAACTGTGTCGATAGTTTAGGTGCATATTTTGATTAATTGTATTGCTTCTTGCTGAAGATATAATAAACTAAACTTTTGTTTCAACATCAGCTATTTCATATTTAATTACCTAATATTGTGACATCTCAATTCTCAGTTCTAAGATTTAGCATTTTCTTAGTACATGGGGCAAGTGAAACATGAAATGGAAGTAGAATCAGTATACGGATTGAAATGGGGAAATTGCCTCCGACCAAAGCAGAAACAGATGGGATGGCCCCAGAGGAGCTTTATTCTAAATGGAAAGGTACAACTTGCCATTCCCGCTTACTGTTGCAAAATTGAAAGCTAATTAAGATAGACTATTTTTTGCAAAAGCTTTGAAACAGAAATACTCATTTTAAGAAAATTGTTTTCATGTCTATTTTAGAGCATTTTATTTTTAAAATGACTAAATTTACTTATGACCAAGTAAAAAATATTCAGATGTATAAATGGCTATTATTCTGATTCCTATATATTTTTTATTTGACACCTCGGGAGATTAGACAGATATATAAAAAGAACATTATTTCAACAGATGCCTTTTTGGCATCTTTTGGGATCAAGATTTCATAATTTATTCTCTGCATCTTCTGACCTGATCTCCCCATTAATTTTATGCCTACTTTCTCTCAAGTATCTTTTCCTTTTACTAGAGTGATCTCTTAAAAACCAAAAGCTGGTCATGGACTTTTTTGTCTTACTCTTACAACCATCATAAATTCATTGAATCAACTAATATTTATGAAAGGTCTTCAACTATTAAGATCCAGCTAGGCAGTAGAGAAGACATTAATACCAGTAGAATATAATATTTTCTTTCAAAAAATACAATCTAGTAATAAAGATAAAACAGATAGTGTTGTCAACATCAACTTTTATATTATGTAGTACCTACATTCTAGCAAACATCTCCTTATATTATTCAATGTGATGGTTATAATCTCAAGGTGGGCAGAGCAAACAGATGTTTTCATTAATTTAGTCTCTCCACAGATATTAGTGAGAATCTGCAATGTGCCAGGAATTGAGATAATGTTCTTGGGATAGAGAAAAGACAGTATCCACATTATTTATGAGTTTAGAAATTAGCTGAAAGAGAAGGAAAGTGACAATGGCATCACTTTGTGGCAAGGGCTCCACAGGTTGTGCAGCATCTTGTCCGTGGAGCAGAGACAAGCCATTCCAGATTTGCTCAGGATTGAAACCAGGCTCTGCTCCTCAGGAATCACGTGACATAGAACAGGATATGTCACTTCCTCAAGTCCCAGTTTCTTATCTGCAAAATGTGTCTATTTCATGTAGCTATCATGAGGACTAAATAAAGTAGTCTAGGTACAGTGCCTGACACATGAATTAGTAGCTAGCTTATCCCATCTCAAGGAACACATGTCAATCTGCTTGAACTATTTTTCTCTTTCCCCAGCTCCAACTCCCTTTAAGTGTTTTGTCTCAGCTGTAAATGTCAGACAATTTTCAAGATGAACAGAAGCATGCAGTGGGCTAGAGAAAGAAACAGCAGAAAGCAGAGTTGGAAGAGCCCAGGGAAGCATCCATCACAAAGCCATCCTGCCTTAAAGTGAAAAGTGCAATTCCCTAAGACTCTGGTAACACCCATGACTGAACATCCTGCTAATTTTAGCAAAATAATAAATATGGATAAGCCTTGTTTATTCAATTGACTACAGCCAAATGAGAGTGGGAAACCTAGGCTTGGGGAGAAATAAAAAACCAGGAGCTCTACCCTTTCAATTGAAACCATGATTAACAAACACTCATGAAGACCCAGTTGCTCCCAAAAGATCAGAACTGGTATAATTCAGTGTTGGCAGCTTGCTAAAAAAATTGTCTTTTATGCTCACAAAACCAGTAATCAATGAAGGTAAGAGAGTTGAAGGAGGCAGAGAAGATGAGTGAAAGAGTCAATTTGTTCAGGCTGATATGGGTTAAAAACCTGACGGTGCTATAATTCCGAAAGAAATAAAAATTGTCACCAATAAAGAACGAAAGAATACTAAAGCAAAGGAGTTTCTTTGATGTTACTGCCTGCTCAGCTTCTTGTCAAAAAAATAATTTTTTTAGATTAGATTTACAGAAATGAGTAATAGGAGAAAGGATAAAGGTCTCTTTTTAAAATGATTGTATCTTGTTTCTTCAACTGTGTTGTAATTTCCCAGAGGACAAGGATCACAAATTTCCTTTTCTGTTCTTCTGTCGTGCCTAGAATAGGTCTGACACAGAGTAGGGGTTCAACAGTAAGTCCTGCTTGGCCGATAGCTATAAATAGAAGACAAGCAAAATACAAGACACTGAATATTATTCCAGTATGAATTACATTGGTGGTTCTTCTTCCACTGAAAAGGAATGAGGACAAGAAATAGAAAAGAAACTAAATCTTTTTACTTTATTTCACTTAGCATGAAGATTGGCCCACAAGGAATGTTTAATAAATGTTTATTGAAGCAGTTAGTAAGAAAAGCAACAGCATGCAAGTACATGGACAAGAGACAGTGCATTTCTGTTGCCTGTGAGAAGAAACATCCTCTTCTCACTCCCACAGGTGTCCTGGCTGCTGCTGCAGGGACAGAGGTAAATGCAGCTGCATTTTCTTAAAATAGAAGAGTGATCTACAGGTTAGAAGCTGTGGTCTCCTGAAGGGTGTGAGTCACCGGTTGTATCTCAGTGGCTAGCTCCCAGCTGGACCCTGGACGGCACTTGTGGAGTTGATTGAGTCATTTATTATGGTTTTCCTTTTCTTTTCTCATTTTTTATCTGCTCAGGTTTTCCATGTGTACCTGAAAATTCCTCAATTTACCCCAATCAAAGCAATCAAACAAAAATTCCAACTTTATTGCGAATATATCTTTGTACGCTTTTTGTCTGCCCTCCTTGATTGTAACATGATCTTTTGGAAAGGAAGTCTTTTGTGAGCTGTGGACTGTGGATCTCCTGTCTAATTACAAAACTTCACATAGCAAAAGTCTTGAGTTTATGAAGTGTTCACCCAGAATTTCTGGCACATCTGGGAATGTCAGAGGATTTTTGGAGAGATGTTATAATAAAAACAAGGATCTAGTTATCTAAGAAATGAAGTCTTTCTGATCACAGAGTTCATTTGTTCAACAAGAATTTTTTGAACACCAGCTATGCAGCAACGTGCTAGGCTTTGTGCTAGGCACAGAAAGCCATGGCATCTGCCCTCAGAGAAGATATGCAATAAGCAAATGAGGTAAGCATTTCAAAGAATTCTGGAATACCATGGAAGCACATTAAGAGAGGATCTTACCTAGTTTAGGGAGGGAGGTCAGAGAATACTTTGGAAGGGAAATGATATTTATGCTGAACCCTGAAGAATGAGTTGAGTTGCATAAGTTTGGGTCAAAGAAAGGACAATGGGCCATGGTTAAGAGAAGTGTGGTTTTGAGGGCAACGTGATTTCTGTCACATGGGTCATCTCCTAGAATAGTTTATTTGGACTGACACCTGAGACTTAAAGTGCAATGACAAGATAAAGGGCAGGAGCAGGAAAATTGGAGGCTGAGACTAAACTCTCAATAGCTAGAGCCTCTGCTCTGGAAGAACCAATGTCCATGGATTCCATAGTGAAGAAAAAAAATTATTGCAATGGCTTTTATAGTTAAGAGACACAGTGTTATTTCTTTGGTATCCGTGTACTCTATTCAGATATTAATGGGCAGAAGGGCTCACCTTTTGTAAGCACCCACTGGTGTACAGTTACCACACCAGCAAGTCAAACAAGTAAGAAAGTAGTGTGACGATCACGTACTTCATGGTGATCCTTCTCTCTCATGCTCCATGTTACAGCCACTGGCAATTTAAAAGTACAGATATGATAACACAGATATGTTGTCATTTATCTGCTTAACACATTTTATCAGCCCTCTCTTTCTTTGTTTGAAAAATTAATTCCAAACATGGCTTACAATACTCTTCCTAATTTGATCCCTATATGCATTTATATACTTGAATATATAACATATATTTAATATATTCAAATATATAAATATCAAGACTCATCTATTATGAATTATCCTTTACCTTTTCACTCAACATACACACACACACACACACACACACACACACACCCCTACATACACCCCACAGTTCCTCATTCATCCATTCTTAACTATGTTGACTCCTCTGAAATCATCACACCCTCTGGACTATAGACCTTAGTATTTGCTGCCTTCTGTGCTTGGTAATTCTCTGTCCCTCCTCCTTTCTGGCTTGACAACAAATACTTCTTCTTTAAAATCGTCTCCAAAAATCCTTTTCTTCCATCTCCAGGACTAGATATGGTGCCCCCCACCTTGCAGCTTTCACGGCTGAAACTTGTTTCCCGTAATATGTCTCCTACTTCAGCGTGATGGCCTGCTTGCTCGTCCCTGTCTCTCGTAAGAGTATTAGCTCCTAGAGGACAAATATTGTGTCTTATTATTCATAGCATGGTTCTTGGCACACAGATAGTGCTCCCTATATATTTACTGGATACATATCTGACTTCCACTACCTTCATGACAGCTTACTGTCAAGCTACACATCTGACTTGATCACGTTTGTGTCCTTGCTTGCTGTGTGCCTGGCCATGCCAGAGAGAAGCCCAGAGCTCTGCTGGCCTAATGTGAAGATGGTTGTCATTTTAGTTGTTTTTCTAAAAAGACATCTAATTCTGCCAAGTTATGCCCCAAATCCTGTCAGTGCTCCAGAGAAGAACTTTTCTTTGTCAGAAATTTGACTTCATGAACATATATGTTTAGCTCTGAAATACATTAGATGTCATTTTTGAATGACTGAGTGAAGATAACTGAAATCTCTTTTTCAGGTGTGCCTCTCTTAAAAAGACCTACTAAATAACTCTTTTGGGGGTGGAGCCTCTTCCACTGTCTGAAGTTCACTTCCCCTGGGATACTTCTTGCCTCTCTTTGTGCTTCCACTCACACCACCCCCGAGGGGCTGGGGTGAATTACCTGACTGGCAAATTCAGGAAGAATAACCAGAATGCTTAATCGGCTCTAGCTGTTTTCCTCTTGCGTGTAAGCTGCTCACAAGAAACAAAATGCTCGCGGGGGACAGAAACTTTTCATGCAGTGAGATTGTCTCTGAGGTCATAGTTGGGGAGATGGCATGGGTGGGAAGTCAGTCAAACTCCGAGATTCATTATTAGGAAGCCCATTGCATGTCATGGTCAGCTCTGTCCTCCAACTTGGCCTTTACCAGGGTTATGCTTCCATTTCTCATCTGCCATTTGTCTTATTTTTCAATTTGTTCAAAGCATAAATGAGAAAGAGACTTTCTCAGAGACCCCCAGTAAAATCCAGTTTTTAAAAAGCACTTGGAGACCCTGCTGATTCTGTTCCTAAGGTGCACTCTAGCTTGACTGATGTCTCTTCTACCTAGATGAACAGATCCTGGACTTCCTATATCCTGGGATTGATTCCAGCTTCCACAGAAGGCAAACATTTGGCTTATGGAGGAGACAAAAGGAGGATTTAATTTCATTGACTCCAGCTTCCACTGGCTTGGTTGGTATCAGCCTCTTTGCTTTAGCTTGAACTTCAATGTTAGCGTGTACCCAGTACACGAGCACTTGGATGGGTTCTAACTCACTGCCCTGCCTTTACTGTGAATCTCCTGGCATGTTCCAGGTTTGGACCACTTCCATGTTTACTCCAAACATTTGTTCTGAGTATTTTCCTGGTCCTCCTGAGACTGACTTTCCATATATCTGTATTCCATCACTCTCACACACCTGGCATAGTATAATTAGAGATATCAGCTATTATGTTGCTTTTTATAAAAGATAGCATGACATAGAGAGAAATACCAGGGACATTACCACCAGAAAAGTCTAGTTTGAATTATATTCCAATGCTTACTAGTTCCATGACCTTAAACAACAGTAATGAAAGCAACAAATTACTGAGTTTCTGCTCTGCACTGAGCATTTGCTGAGATATGTTAGGTGTAACATCTGTCAACCAGGTAATCCAGCCTTGCAAGCTACGTATATCATTACCATTTAAAAATGAGAAAGACAAACTACAGATTACACACTTAAAATACTTTAGCATAGTGACTGGCACATAATAGGCATTCAAAAAAAAAAAAAAGATTGCTTGTCTTTCCTCCTTGTTTTAATTTACTTTTATAATAATTTCACATTTATAAAATTCAAAAATCAGAATGATAAACAATATATGCTTTAAGAAGTCTTGGTCCCTTCCCTGTCTCCATTTATGTCACTCTCCTTCAGGATAATGGCTTAACCATTTTTAATCATTTTTTCTATTTCTTATTTATCCTTACACTATTTATTTATGCAAACATAAGCACATATACTCATGTATTTCCCACATTTTTCATAACATATGATATAATATGTTCTCCATAAATATCACTGTTTTTTAGTTGTTAAAGCCTAAAATATTTGCGTCGACTTGATTCCTCTTTTCCCTCACTCTCAGCATATAATCATTTAAAAATTTTGTCTACCTTCAAAATGCAAATACTATGACCATTCGTCACCTCCTCCACTCTGGTCCAAGTCAGCATCATTCCACCTGGATCACTGCAGTAACATCCTCACTGCTCTCCTGGGCTGTGTGCCTGACCCTCCGCCGGCTCTTCTCATGGTAGTCAGAATAACTCCTTTAAACTCGAGGTCAGATCATGTCAGTTTACCCCTAAACCTAACTGTAAAATGTGCCCCACTAAACTCTGCATAAAATCTATTACACCAGTGTGCCTATTACCTGTTGTTGTGCAACAAAGTGCCCCAAATTTCAGTGGCTTAAAAGGCAGCCATATTTTTAATCATGATTCTCTAATTTAGGTTGGATTCAGCTGGGTGATCTTCTGCTGGAATTACCTGAGTTCACTCATGGGGCTACCCCGAGTCACTCATCTGGGATTCAACTGGTGTCAATTACTCCAGTACAGACTTGTTCATACGGCAGTTCTCTGGGGTGTTTGGCTCAGATGCCTCAATCTTTTTTCACACGGACTCTCCAGTAGGACACTCCTCAGCAGGATGACATCTTTACCTCGGCTTCATAACTTCTTCTTCCTTTGTACCTTCCTCTTTCAGGACAGCAAATGTAAAATCAGCAAGGTCTTCTGAGCCTAGGTTTTGGAACTTAAATAACATGACTTCTGCCACATTCTATTGGTAAAAACCAAGTCCAGAACTCCAGCTTAGCTAGATTCAAGGTTTGCATGATTATGCTTTATCTCTTGAGAGGGGGTTTTCAGCTAAGGTCTCTGTTCCTCATAAAGACCAGGTATACTCCAGCCTGTGTAACTTTCTCCTGCAGGACGAAGGTCTGTCTGCACGTGGCTGACTTCTTCCCTTCCTTTAAGTCTTTGTGATGTGTCCCCCATTCAATGAAGCATACCTTTTAAATTTAGCCTTCTCTTCATTCCCTGAACACCCTTTCCACCTGTCCTTTATTGCTTTTTCTTTTATTCATAACACCACCATTTTATTTTGCATAGGATAATAGCTTACTTATTATATCTGCTCTTACTTTCTTTCTTCCCCTACTGGACGGTGCGCATCTTTTTCTGGTGCATCCAAGAGCCTGGAAAATTACCTGATACACATAAAAATAATTCAATATATATTTGTTGATAGAATAAAGCAATTAATAAACAAAGCATGTGGTCTTTCTTATCTCTTTTTTATTACATTTTATAATATTGAAGAAAATTTAAAATTGTTTCTAGTAGCAACCTTTATATTTGTACTTTTGTATATTGCCACTGATCCTTTATTTGTTTAACTATTGCTTCACTGTTAAGTTACAATAAAATTTGCTCCCCTTCTGCTCCTTTATAACCTAACTTTAGTTTAATAGTATTTTCTTTCTTCATGTTTGTTTTTGAACAACTAAATATGCTTAAATGACTAGTACTTATGTTGTCAGCATGGGATCTTTTGAGTTCTAAATTAAACATGAGACAATAACAAGCATATTCCTTCTCTCCTACTTTTCCTCCTATGTTACTTATTTTTAAATTATCAGTTTAAATTTTTGATATTTTGACAAGATTTATGAACCTCTAGTAAAACCATTTGAGAAAACAATAACCTGATTTTTTAAAAGAAATGACAGCAGAGAAAGAGAAAATGTGTATTACCAGTATCAGAAATGATAAAGCAGGCATCACTACAGATTCTACAGGCAAAAATAAATGAATAAAAGCCATAGAGTATTGAAAGGGACATGTAAAACTCGAATTATCTTCAGATAACATGATTGCATACATAGAAAATCTATAATAATCTATCATCTATTAGAATTATTAACTACTAAATTGAATTTAGCAATGTCCTTGTGTACAAGATCAATATATAAAAATCAATTATATTCCTATGTTCTAGTAATAAAACATTGGAAAATGAATTGTAAAACTAATATCATTTACAATAGTACCGAACCATATCAAATTTTTAGAAATAAACAACAAAATATGTAAAAACAAAATATTATTGAAAGACATTAGAGAAGACCTAAATGAATGAGAGATATTATTATGTTCATGGTTTGAAATTTCTAATATTATTAAGGTGTCATTTCTATCTAAATGGATCTATAGATTCATGTAATCCCCATCAAAATCCCAACAGAATTTTTTTATGTATGTGGATACTTGCAAGCTAATTCCAAAATGGTTATGGAAATGCAAACTGACCTAGAAGAATAAAGCCGGAGGTATCAAAACAGATGATAACACTACAATAATTAAAGCAGTATGGTATCGTACAAGGATGAAAAACTTAGAACAGACTTACAATACTTGATGGCCTAAATGATGACAAATTTATCACTTCAATTTAGTGGAGAAAGCAATGTCTTATTAAAAAATTGTGCTGTTGAGTAGGAAAAAAATAAATCTTGTTCATTTCTTCACACCATACCAAATCATTAATTTGAGATTAATCATTAATTGAAAATGACTATAAATTATAAGTCTTCTGGAAGAAAACCAAAAAGAGAGTATCAGCATGATATTAATATGTAGAATTACTTCTTAAGTCACAGGTTGGAAGAAGATATGTGCAATACATGAATCCAACAAAAGAATTTGTATCAATAATATATAAGGAAGTCCTTCAAATCAGGAAGAAAAAGACAAATAACACAATAAAAAAATTGGCAAAACACTTGAATAGTCACTTCATAAAAGAATATATTCAAATGACCAATAAGTATATAAAAACAATTTTATATCATTAGCCATCAACCAAATGCAAATCACAACCACATTGGGATATACCACACTTCACCAGAATGGATAAATTAAAATAGCTCACAATAACAACATTCAAAAAGATATAAAATTGGAACTTTCATATATCATATGTGAGTGGGCAAATAGCCAACAGAATCAGTACACAAAATATACATAAGAATATTTATAACAGCTTTTTTCATAATATCCTCATAATAGGGAAATGTGTAAATAAATGATGGTATATTTATTAATGGAATATTGTCTATTGATGAAAAAGAGAAAGACACACTATTGTACATATAACATGGGTAAAAGAATCCAGACATGAGAGTAACTACTGAATGATCCCACTTAAATCATCTCACTAAACGAAGTTCGAAACAGGAAACACTAATCTATGACATTAGAAGTTACAGTAGTGATCATTTTAGGGGGAATATTCACTGGAGGGGAAAAAAGCATCCTTCTGCGGGGGGCTACTGCTTCCCACTCTCAATAGTCCTAGTGTGCCTCAGCATGTCTCATTGGTTTCTTTTAACTCCACTCACAATTTTGTAATTAGACCCTTTATTCAACCCTCATTATTTTTTTGTTTTTGAGGGAGACATTTATTTCTGCCAGGGCTTTCACTGATAGAGCACCACCCTTACTCACCCTCTCCTGACATTAAGACACTCTCAGCTGCCTCTTTAGTCTCCCCCTGCCAAGGTCCTACTTCCCCTGGGCCTTTGCTCCATGTGTGAGCTCTGCAGTGGCTTAGAATGGGAGTGTCCCCACTCCCATGCTCAACTGGTGAGAGACATAAGACAGGTTCTATTCTCTCTGAAGGCATTTTAAGGTCAGAGATTTTGCTTGGGTGAGGCTTGGAACCATTCTTTTCCCTTAGAAATATCATACTGCAGTTGGGATATTAACAACTTTAGATTCAATATTTTTCATTTCCATGGGCATTTGGTTATTTTTTTTGAAGTTTTAGGAAAATGCTATATAAATTATAGCCTAACATTGGAATAGAAATTTTTGTTTTAATAAATTATAAGTTTATTTCCTTTTTCTCTTTTGTACTAAACATTCCTATGTACAATGTTAATACAGTTTTAATTATTAATTACTTTAAATAGTTTTGCAGTAGAGTTAGGAATAAATAAATAATGTATTAAATATCATTCGGACACAATACCTGATATTAAAAATCATATATGCAAACAGGCTATCAATATAATTCCTTACATGGGTTTTAAATTCATTACTAGCAAGATCATTATCCACCATTAAATAAATGATTCATAGATTTGTCCATGTAAGAAGCAACTCAGCCATAAACAAATGTCTGCAATTTCATTTATCTTTTTACCTTGATGCTATAGTTTAAATGTTGGTTTTCCTTCCCAAATTCGTGTTGAAACTTAATCCCTAATGCAACAGTATTAAGGAGTGGGACCTTTAGGATGTGATTAAATCCTCAGGGTGGAGCCCTGATAAATGGGATCAATGACCTTGTAAAAGAGGTAAGAAGGAGTTGTTTACTCCCTTTGCCCTTGTGTCCCTTCCACCATATGAGGACATAGCTTTCCTTCCCTCCAAAGGATGCAGCAAGAAGGCGCCATCTTGGAAGCAGAGATCAGCCCTCACCAGAGGCTGAACCTGCTATTGCTTTGACCTTGAACTTTCCAGCTTCCAGAACTATGAAAAATAAATTTCTATTGTTTATAAATTACCAAGTCTCATGTATTTTGTTATAGCAGCACAAATGGACCAAGGCACTTGGGATTTGGTAATCATATTTAAAACTCCTGCATGTTTTGGTTTTGTTTATTTTACTTTGTTTTGTTTTGTTTTGTTTTCAGATAAAGACTCATGGGCCTCACATACCTTGGTTCTGTTACTCTAGAACATGACTCTCTGATTTTTTGACAAACTCCCTGCAAATTTCTCAAGTTGATTTTCTTGTACATCATGTAGTCTATCTTTTAAGGTAGACCATACCAAGCATACTCTGTAAATATGTTGAAAATTCATCTAATTACTTTCACATGAATCTGCAATAGAAAAACGACAGAAACACAATTTCGTTTCAAAATACAGATGTGGATCTTGGTTATTTTTATCTCCTATTATCTCTATTTTTATCTCTTCCTACTTTCTCTTTCCTATTTATTTATTTATGCTTTTTCACTTGCATATTTTGGTATGTATTGCTATAAGAAAAAAATTGTTATTGTTTTCTTTACTTTATTGGAACAATCTAGAAATTCTATCTGGGAAGGATTTTTGATAGTTCAATTGTCATCTCTTTCCCCAACTAATTTACCTAGTTTATCTCTCACTCCTGTAGGCAGTTGCTAGGTGCCAGCAAGCTCTCTGTAATGGAAAATTAATTTGCTTTAATGTGTTTCATCTCAGAAGGATATTTGCATTCTAATAAAAAAACTCCTATAGATGGCACATCTATAGGGATTAATTCTACAAATGGAGGTCTAAAATTCTGTAGCAAATCAACTGGAATGTTATTCTTCATAAGGCATACTTTTCCCAACACTCCTCAAATCTAACAGGTTGTTTGTACCCAGTCTACAAGAATAGTATTAGCATTTTCCTTTCTCAGGTAACTATGGCTTTAGATTAGGCTATCATGCCAAACACATTTTGATTGGAATACCATTTAAGGTATATTACCATGACCACATATTTTCTATTAACATATATATAAGTCATGGGCTAATTTACTTACTGCTAGTAGATGGCAGATCCAAGATTTGGACCTAGTTGACATTTCTGAGCCTTCTGGCTACAATACGTCTTATCATGGAAAAACGATATAACTAGTTCTTCTTGGTCTATAAGATTTTTTTATACCTTTGTGGACATTTTTTGCCTATCAAAAAGTCTTCTAATTGACTGAAAAAGTCAACATTCTGTCTACTTTAAATTCTCAATTTCTCAGTCTATAGTTCAAATTACTAATGTTAAAGAAACAAATTATTCAATGACAGTTGTTAAAGAACAGTAAGGCAGACTTTATTCAGGGGAACTAACATAACAGGTATAAGAATTACCACAAAGGGAGTTTGCAGTAAGGGAGAGAGATTGGGCTTAACTCCAAATATAATAACAAAAAACGTGAATTTATAGCCAAGGAGCAGGATGGGAGTTAGTGGATAAAAAATCATTAAGAGGAAACTATTAGGAAATTAGGAAATTATGAGGGATCAAGGGAGATTTAGGGCTAACCTGACCTAATGGAATTCCTGCTGAAGGCAGTCAAGGGTGATCAGATATCACCTGGGAATTGGCAAAAAGTGAGCAACTTGATCAGATATTGAGAGTGATCAAAGGGCAAGGATGGGGATTCTGGTTAAACTGACAACAGGATTCTTGTTAAAACTGGACAATGCAGACAAACAGGGATGCCCAAAAGTCAAGTCCTACTTACAAAAAGAGTTCTGAAGAGTCTTATCAAAGTTTGGTTAAGGACAGAATTTTTGTCAGTAGCCAGAAATATTGGGACTAAGTAAGATTTCTGAAAATATTTATGCATACCTAGCTACCTATCTGAAATGATTTCATTTACTATAACATTTTCCATAACATGACTATTAGAACTATTTAATTTGAGATGTTCTTCTTAAAGATTTAAGATATTGACATCAAATAATTTTTGGGGGGAGGAAAGTTCTTTCTATTTATGTTGTAGACAGAGGCTGTATCTTCTATACTGATTATTCTTTCAAAAAAGGAATATGCCATTTTCCTTTCATAAATGCATATCATTCAGAATAAGCCAAGGGATACATTTGTGTTGTGCAAATGGTGTAGTCAAAGCTACTACTGTGCTGTGTATCCTAGAATTTGTGGCACAAAGAGTACAATTCAGGACAGAGGTGATTCTAAAGGACACACCAGCCCCAGAGCGTTTCACCAAAGTAAATTCCACCTAAGAGAGTAAGTACTCTGTTGCAAGAAGCATAAGTTAAAATACTAATTAATTCATTCCAAGATTAAAAACAGTACTGATGATTTGTTTGTTCAAATTGATTGAACTTAATATAGCTAAGACGTTTTCAAGCCCTAGGGAGCTAGATTCATTTTTAAAAATTATTGTGCATGATAGTTTTTTTTTTTTCCATTTCTTTGATGACTAAGAGCAAGGGGGATTAGACTAGAAAGATTTAGAAAAACAAGTTGATATTGAACTGAGAGACATCACTTTTTTTTTACACTTGTTCTACAGGTTTCTGGGAAATTAACTTTAGCAGTTAACTTTAACAGTAACTTTAGCAGTTTCCTGAAGCTGTAAGCACTGGAGGATTTCTCACAAGAGCAACCATAAAGGTGTACCTTAAAGAACAAAGGAGTTAATAGGGTAGATTGTTGAACACAATATATGCTAAAGATTTCCCTTTGTGAATAAAAATGTGTTGGTTAACTAACTGGCTATGTTGGCCAAAAAGATAACAGAACTGAGTGAGAGAATTGAGCGCAGAGATACCGGCTCAGAACAAATCCATCAAAAAGGCGCACAAAGCATATAACTTGATAGTCACACATATCTAGCACATGAGTTCAAATAGATATTATTAATTTCATATTTATTAAAAACATTTATTTTCAACATTTAAAGCACATTTTAAAGAAAATTTTGAGGGATTCTGTGGTTAAATTCAGATTCTCTTTATTTTTTTTTAAGTTGAAAGCAAAATGTTCAGTATGTGTCAATAAAATACATAATATATAAAATAAACAAAAAGAAAAGCTCGCCCATTTAGAAAGAGTCAAGAAAACACACTATAACATTGGAATTTGTTACCAGTATTATGATCTAAGATGTTCTGCTTGTTGATACATGGATATAAAGTATTCAAAAGAAATGAAAATGCAAGCAATTGAAACAAAAAGAAGGTAAAAAATTAGCTTCTGAAATGAGTATTTTCAGATTGTTAAAGACAGGTTCACTCTAGCTGCTCAATCAAACGTGTATTATTTAAATATTGAGATTGTGTTGCAAAGATAGAGACTTTTTATGGTTTGGTGACTCCTACTTATAAAAAATTATATAATGTTAATAACAAAACAGAACAGATAATCAAATTGAGACATTAATTTATTCCATTGATTGACAAACACACATTTTTGTTCATTGTAATTTTAGACTTTATAGCTGCAAAATACATCAAGCCAGTATTTTGCATCAATGAATTTCCTTCTGAAAGACTAATAACATTTTCTGTTAAGCAATAAGGGGACCAAAGACATTAAATGACCTTTCTCACTCAGCAATTAATAATCCATTGCTAATCCAATGATAAATTCTCTAAGCCACTCCCACCACTGAGCTAAAAGTTTAGCTACTTTGAAAGGTGGTCAAATTTTTAAACTTTTCCTAGTTTGCTCTTGAGTTTGATCAACCATTCCCACTCATATCCTTTTGGTCTTCCTTTACCCAACGCCCCTCAACATTACTCAGACAAATGTAAAAAGTTCTTTTAGGGTGGGTCAAAGAGGAGACTGCTTTGCCAACTCCACAGTACATAAAAGATTTTGATTACAAAATTTGGATAAATATAGAGTCAAAAATAAAAGTTCCCACTAGTAAGATTTTGAATGTGCAGCCAGATATGCTACTAAAACATAGACTGGGTTTCAAAGCCAGGTTTGTTTTCAGTTTATATGCATAGTTATGCAGGCACATTTGACCCCTGAAATCTGCCTCTCTCTTTATGAAAATTTTTATAATTCAAAAGGAACTAAAGCTGATCTCTAACATGTAGAATTACGTGCTTTGGTTTTAAACTCATCCTTTAATTGTCCAACTCAGAAAAAATAATTGTGCTGTTTTGTTATTTTGGAACGTTCATATTGATCTCCAAGATGTATGAGAATATAAAAAGGACTCAGTTCTATTATCTGGACCTGGATTTGTCAACTTTCCCATGCAATCAGACAAATGACTACATAAACAGATGGGCGTTGAGTTTTGACAAAATAAAGTGGGAAGCTAGTTCCGGAGATAGAAATCATCCTTAGGGAAATACTACTCCACTGACAGTGTTATAGAATCCAGATCTGGGTGTGCTAGCAGTGCATTTGGCTGGCTTCCACTCTTTAAGGTGCTACTGAGGCAGCACTGTAATTTAACCAGTTAGCAGCCCTGACTACAAACTGGGAGAATTTAATGATGAAAATGTGTATCTTATGCTACCTTGAAATTAAGCCAGTGGCTAAATGGAAAAAAAAAGTAAAATGATCAACTTTAATTTAAATGCTCTGGTGGGTGGGTAAGAAAATGATATGAAAGCCTGCTTTTCTGTAGTTTGAAGAGCATGCACATTCAAGTATATATGCTTAATTAAAGGGTTTAAAATATGTCCAACATAGTAATTTACAGAGAGAGAAAGCACAGATAAACTCTTGCTCCATCCAGATGAGACTATTCACTCAAACTCACTCAAATCCTTGGGGACATTAGCTCTCCCTGTTTTTCTAACCTGAAATCTCTATCAAATCCCTCTTGTCATTCAAATTTCTCCTGGCTTCTGATCTTCAATATAAAATTCCAGCCACTCCTAAATCATATTTCTTTAGCTTACAGTGATCTCTCTTTCTCTCTCTCTCTCTCTCTCTCTTTAGAAACCCTTAACATTGTACCAAAAATAGGATTTGGCACTTAAAAGATCAAGTCAATAAATATTTTTTGAATAAAAGAATAAACATGCATAGCACTTTACAAAGCGATCTTATACACAACTGTATCTTTTGAGAGCAATCCCACGTGCTGGGCATAGTACAGATATTATTCTTTCCTTTTTACACTGTACACAGGCTCAGATAGCTTTACACCTTATCCTGGTCATACTAGAAGGAGCAAAGCGTGAGCTAGAGAATAAGTTTTTGTAAAACGTAATGTGGTTCTCTCTCCCCTCCTCTTCCTTGTTATTCAAGTTGGATTATTTGGGTCCTAAGGTTGTATGCAATGGTGTAGTTTTAAAAAGAAACGTATTTGGAGAGTGTCTATTTTACTTTAAGATTTTTAGAGAGTAATTAAGTAATTTAAAACATTGCTTTATATGAAAGTAAAAATAGATACATAAGGGGAAGAATTCACAATCCCCATTATTTCAAAAAAGGATATATGAAGGATTGACTTGGGACAAACACAAATCTTTTAGGAAGCTCTGTTATTCCTTTCTTTTAATCATGTTCTGCCAGCATGCAGGCACGTGTGCGCACACACGGACACACACACAAATACACATTGAGTTGAGGACAGCACTTCACCCAGAAGAGAACCTAAGATTTGCATACAATAGTATAAATACGAACAAGAAACAAAAAAGCAAATGAAAAAAAAATGAACCCAAACTGCTTATTGGAGAATGATTTCTGTTTGGGTGTAGGGTATCCTGAGAAAGATGAAGAATACAACAGAGGAAATTCCAAGGTAACTCTAATGATCGCAAAAGAAAATAAAGGTCAATAAAAAAATAATGGAAATATAATTTTATGCAAAATGAAATGAGTATACTAAAGGCTTCCTTATGTTAGCCATGAGGCAGAGAGAGTGATATCTCATGTTGCTTGTCTGCTTCACTCGCACGTATACAAGAGCAAAGCCTACTTTTTGACATAACCTATTCTTTATATGAAATCCCCAATCAGTTCCCATTCAAAAGAGAGGTCCATTTGCAGAAAGGATGCAGGCACACATACAAGAAATCTTTTCAAACTATGTGGAGTCATCAACCTGTTCTCATATGTTAATATAAACAGAAATCAAGGATAGCAAGCTTGAGGAAAAGCAAAATATTGAAAGAATGTATGGATCCTGGATTGAATCTTGGAAAGAAAAAGGGTATTAGAGGAAAAACCGGTGTAATCCGAATAAAATTTAGAGTTAATTGATAGTAATTTACCAAAGTTTATTTCTTACTTTTGATAAATTTACTGTGGTAACTTTAGGGGAAGATGAGTAAAGGATATAGGTGAACTCTATCACCTATGCAACGTTTCTGTAAATCTAAAATTATTACAAAATAAAGAAAGAAAGAAAAAATCCTGAAAGAATAGGACTTCAAAACCACTCTGGTACTATTGTAGTCCTTTTTTATAGAAGAGGATGCTGGGGTTTAGAGAGGTTAGACAACTTGCCCAAAGTCTCACAGTCAATATGTGGCAGATTAGTGTATGAGTCATATACCAAAATTTCTTTAATTTTCCAAAATTTGGCCTCCTTAGCTGTTCTACTTTTTTTTTTAAGTTGATTAAGAACAACAACCATATCTTATATAAAATTGTGTCCCTATATATAGGAAAACTAAATAAATGTCTGCGGATTATGTTTTGAAAAGTGCATAAGCAATGTCTATGCTATTTTGCTGAACATATTCTACACAGTATAATTAAATATGGGTCTTTTAGAGTAGCATGATTTTCTCTATTTTAATAATGTCATGACAAAGATTAACTAAGAGTTATAGCTACGTAAGATTAAAATGCAGTTGGCTTTTCTTCATGAAAGTTTATATTTTCAACCTGTGGTTTCAACAATGAATTTAATGTACATTCATTAGAATTACATTGAACTTTTCTGATGTTCCTAGACAAATAATGAAACTGAAAATTAATGCTTTAATTTTCCTGAGCTATTTAGTTTGTCCCTTCTTTCTCATATTAATGCTGTGGTAATAAATTAGATTCCGAACCGTATATCTTACCTACACTTAGTTGCAATGTGTAGGATTAATTTTTTCTGCTTTAAATGTGTGCATTGCTTTAGAAAAGTAATAAAGAAATATTAAAAACATAAATTAAGGCAAACATAAGGCTTTGGAGGATTTTCCAATATTAAATTTGAACACATTTTAAATGAAGAACATGTTTCAGGCTCTGAATAGAACCAAATGGTGGAAAAGCAACAGGCAATTTATATTTATCCAGTAGCCTCAAGTTCAGGTTCAAATATTTAGAAGACACTGATTATTGAGTAATCAATAAAACTCCTGGTTATTGGACACATTCTCTCCCATGAATTGTCCCAATACAAACAGTGATTATTTCACAAGCATTAATGGAATGTGTTTTCCTTTCCAGTATGAGTTTACAGAACTACCATGAGTACATATATGTTGTATGTATGTTGTTTTCTTGGTATTCACAATTGGCTTCCACTGTATTGTTGGTTTCTTGTTGCACCCCTTGACAAGTCTGCTGGCTGGCTGGGATTAGGAGTTGGACCTGTGATGATGGAACAGGGTAAAGTCCACCACTTAGAAACTAAAAACTAATTTAACTAGTTTGTAATAGCATGACTATTCTCATTAAGATAATTTCCTCCTTGAAAAGAAGAACTTTTTTTCTTTTCTCTTTGCACTTTTCTTATATTTTTCTATCTCTCTTAGGTGAATGGAAAATACATTTAATATAGTCCTCTTTAAATAAAGATTCCCTTTGATCTTCTCTGATAAAATAGGGTATCACTTTCTCATCATATTCTGAATTAATAAGACCCATAAAAGAACATTACATCAAATATGAATTTGACAAATGAGCCAAATGTACTGAGTTAGTTGCTGTGGAAGTTGAGGGAAAATATCAAACTTTAATTCTATATTTTTCCTCCTCTTTCACTTCACAATTTCTTAGAATAAAAGATCCAAAAAAATAAATTAAAAGTTAAACTTTATGTTTTAAAAATTGAGCTTAGAGTCTCAAGGTGTGAGGTAGGAAGGAGAGGGAAAAAAAAGTAACATAAGAGATTTAAATCAATGATTGCCCATTATTTTGTATTGCATTTTCTTGTTGTAAGAGTATTTACCTAGGTACTATTAGGTTGGTGCAAAAGAAACATACCTTAAAATTATAAAAGCCATACATTACAAACCCATAACCAACATCACACTGAATGGGGAAAAGTTGACAGAATTTCTCCTAAGAACTGGAACAAGACAAGGACGCCCATCGTCAACACTTCTATTTGACACAGTACTGGAAATCCTAGCCAAAGCAATCAGTCAAGAGAAAGAAATAAAGGGCATTCTAATCAGGAATGAGGAGTTCAAGCTATCCCTGTTTGTTGACAATATGATCTTTTTATCTGGAAAACCCTAAGGGCTCCAAAAAAAAGACTCTTAGAATAGATATATAAATACAGTAAAATCCTAGGTTACAAAGTCAATGTACACAAATCAGTAGCATTTCTATCTAGTAATAACAGTCAGGTGTTGTTACTGATAGTCAAATCAAGGACTCAATACTCTTTACAATAGCTACAAAGAATATAAAATACCTAAGGTTATACTTAAGCAAGGAGGTGAAAGATCTCTACATGGAGAACTAAGAAACACTGAGGAAGGAAATCATAGATGATACAGAGAAATAGAAGAACATTCCATGCTCATGAATTGGTAGAATCAACATTGTTAAAATGTTCATATTGCCCAAAGTGACTTACAAATTCAATGCAATCCCCATCAAAATACCAAGATCATATTTCACAGATCTAGAAAAATTAATCTTATTTGGAACCAAATAGAGCCCAAATAGCCAAAGTAGTCTTAAGCAAAAAGAACAAATCTGGAGGCATCACATTACTAGACTTCAAATTATACTACAAGACTATGGTAACCAAAACACCATGGTACTGGTATTAAAGTAGAGACATAAACCAAGGGAACAGACTAGAGAACTCAGAAATAAAACCATCTACCTACAACCAACTGACTTTTAACAAAGCAGACAACAATATACACTGGGGAAAGGAAGCCCTATATAATAAATGGTGCTGTGGAAACTGGATAGCCACAAGCAGAAGAATGAAACTGGATCCCTATCTCTCTTCATATACAAAAATTAAGTCAAGATGGATAAAAGACTTAAATATAAGATATGAGACCATAAAAATTCTAGAAGAAAACATAGGAAAAACTCTTTTGGACTTTGGCCTAGGCAAAGACTTTATGACTAAGGCCCCAAAAGCAAATACAGCAATAACAAAAATAAATAAATGAAACTTAATTAAATTAAAAAGCTTCTGAACAGCAAAAGAAATAATCAACATAGTAAATAGACAACTTATAGAATGGGAGAAAATATTCACAAAATATACACCTGATAAAAGGCTGATATCCAGAATCTACAAAGAACTCAAACAGATCAGCAAGAAAAAAAACAACCTCATCAAAAAGCAGGTAAAAGATAGGGACAGAAGTTTTTCAAAAATAAATAAGCAAATGACTAACAAACATGTGAAAAACTGCTCAACATCACTAATCATCAGGAAATGCTAATTAAAACAACAATGAGGTACCACCTTACCTCTGTTAGAATTGCCGTTATTAAAAAATCAAAAAACAAAAGATGCTAGTGTGGATACAGAGAGAAAACAATATTTATACATTTTTGTTGGGACTGCAAATTAGAATAATCTCTATGGGAAACAGTATGGAGATTCCTCAAAGAAATAAATGTAGACTTACCATTTCATCCAGCAATCCCACTGCTGTGTAATTACTCAAGGGAAAAGAAGTAATTTTATAAAAAAGACACCTGTACCTGAATATTTATTGCGGCCCAATTTGCAATTACAAAGATGTGAAATCAACCTAAGTGCCCATCGATTCATGAGTGGGTAAAGAAAAAGTGGTATATGTAAACCATGGAGTACTACTCAACTATAAAAAAATGAAATAATGTCTTTTACAGAAGCTTGAATGGAACTGGATACCATTATCTTAAATGAGGGATCCCAGGAATGGAAAAACAAAATACTACATGTACTCACTGATAAATGGGAGTTAAATGATGGGTATTCATGGGTACAAAGAGATGTAATGGACATTGGAACCCAAGAAGAGGGGAGGTAGGGAGGAAGGTAAGTGATTAAAACTTACACATTGGGCACAAATAACACTCTTCTGGTGACGGGCATATTGAAAGCCCTGACTTAAGAATTATACAAGGTACCAATGCAACGAAACCATATATACCCCCTTAATATTTTGAAATAAGAAAAGAATGATGTATTAGGTGTGTGTGCACAGGAAGGCTGCCTCAAGGGTGTCTCTCAATCTGTGATTATGCTACATAAGGACAATAGGTAGGAGATCAAAATGAGTCATTGTGTCTCCCTTGCATTTGTGTCACTAGGTTATCATCTAGGTTGTGATTTTAGGTGAATCAAAAACCCTAAAGTATCACGTTAAGTCAGTCTCTGAAATTATCTATAATTAGAGAAAATTATTAATAATTTAAGATATTTTGCTTTCAGGAAGCTTCTTGTAAAATTGCCTGGCTTCTGTCTTTCCTTGCTCAATTTTCCTTTATTTCTACCCACAATCATTTATTAAGCATTTGCTCTATGCCAGACATTTGCTTGGAAATGGGGATAGGAAAACAGTTAATGCCCCTGCATTCAAGTGCAGAATACAGAGTGAGTCAGACAAGTAAATAAGTAAATACTGATATTATTTTATCAGCAGTAAGATGTATGTTCATATGTGATACATAAGGATTGTAAAAGAGAGAGTGATCCAAAAATGTTCCCTCGGAAAATTATCACATGAAGTCATTATTAGTGAATTACAGATTAGTTTCCATTACAAAACTAAACCTAATGAATCCTGGCAGGAGGCAAAAGTGTGCTTTAGGAAACAAGGTGAGGAATGGTGTTAGGGTAGGCCAAGATCAGGGACATTTACAAATACATGTATTTGTCCCAGTAAAAGTGATTAAAGCAATAAGAGGTTTCAGAAAGGCGTTATCAGAATCCAGAGGAGGAGGAGATGACTTCCAGCAAGGAAATAAGAGAAGACTGTACACAGGAGGTAGCATTTTGCTCTGGATGTTAAAAATTATAAATTATTTAGATTTGTGAATCTGAGAAAGAGGACTTCTAGGCAGTAGGGAGATTATTGGCAAAACATACAAAGCTATAAATTGCCTCATATGCAGCAACAATAAAACAGTTCATTTTGTGTGAAAAAAGGATGTATTAATATAAAGTAGCATTATAGGGAATATATTAAATACATGGAAAGACTAAAGTGAAATTAAACGGTTTCTGATTAATTGCTTTCTATCTTGGCACTTAGTGTATACCCTGATTTTAGCACTCATCATATTCGATGTAATTATTTGTTTACATATCTCATTTTTTTCCTAAGCTGGAGATATTGTCAAGATCAGAGGCTGATTGCCCATTATTAAAATGATAGAACCCAGCTAAGTCTCTCAAAAATTACTGACCACTTACTGTGAGCCAGAGTGACAAATGCACTAGAAAGGCAGGAGTAAAAAAAAAAAAAATAGGAAAAAAGTCCGTATTAGGAGAGTATATACAACAAAAATAAATGATTAAAATGTATTTCAGGTTGGGAGAATGACAATTTTAAATAGGAAAGACCTCACTATTATAATAAGATGACATTTCTGCTAAGACTTGAAAGAGAGGGAGATATTGATGTAGATATTTAGTGGAAGAAAACCAAGGCAATGGGAATAACAGGTATAAAAACTCTGGGGCTAAAGTCTGGCTAACATGTAAGGTCCAGCAAGAAGGCTGGTGTTGGTGACATAAAGAGAATGTGTCAAAGGTACTGTATGATAAAGTTAGAGAGACAACGTAGGGTATAGGGAAGAGGGTAGCAGACAAGCTACATTGAGCAATTGTAAGGACTGTGGCTTTTACTCTGAGTGATATGTGAAGCCTTTGGAGAATTCCAGCCCAAAAGACTCCATTTGACTTATATTTTAAAAGGGTTAGTCTGGGTAGATGGCCACTACAGCAATGTGTGTGTGTGTATCTCCTTGAAACCCTCCCTTTAGACACACACACAAAGATATAGATCCTCTAGAATAGAAAAAACGAAACCCATAGACAATACCTACAACTAAATCAGAGGACAAAATTTCCACAAAAACTCCAAATCATGAATAAATGCAGAAAAACCATTGTCAGCAAGAAGATTTGAACAGTGTCAGCAGCTCTTCAGAAAGAATTGGAGGGCAAGCAGAGGCATTACTCAAGGCCTGAGAATCAGAAAACTCCCAATTTGAAAAGTTTTCACTGGAAAGCTCAAAGGCTCAATTTGAGATCAGCATCTGAAACTGGCAACTGGTTTTGTCAGGCTCTATTTCATGGATGAGTGCAAGTCTGGACGGAGCTGGAGTTGTCTGGATCCTGAGAATTCTCAAAATGTACAATTAAGTCTCCTTTCTAATCTAATGCCCTGCCCTGGAGAAATCTACTGTGCACCTGCCTATAATGTAGACAGGGATAAAGAAACAGAAGGGACTGTTCAAAGCGGAGTGAGGACAGAGCTATAAGATTTTAGTAATTCCAAGATTTTTTGAACATTTTAAGATAACTGAAGAGGGATCTCTAGAGCATGAGGCTTAAAAGCTGTGCTGCTCACCATTTCCTTTGAAGAGAAGAAAAGCCCATTTCACTCACACATGAACAAAGCACAATGGTAATAGAATTGCACACAAAATGTATGGAGAGAATAGAGGGTGGAGAGAGAGAAATAAGTAGAATAATGTCTCTTCAGATATTAATAAGTCATATCCCAAGTTAGTTGTGTCCACGAAAAGAACTACAAACAATAGCCCATCGACGAACACCGTTAGTGCCCACACTGTGGTCTCCACAGCACATTTCCTACCGAAGGGAACAGCGTTCATTGAAGAAATGGCTGAATCTAGGTCCAGAGCAGGACTTGTATAAGAGGATCCTGGAAACTGTTATGCTAGAAATTGAAGAAGTTAAAACCGACTAATCACATGTCAAAATGACTTAGGAGCCAACAGCAAAAGATTTCTACTAAACAACTTTGTAACAATTTGAGCATCAATAAGAATAGTAACTTCAATAAACTGAAACACAACAAATATGCTATAATTCATGAGTTCATAGTGATAAAAACCCCACGAAATCTCATCGGTTACTTAGAATTTGTTAGGAATACAGAGATTGTTATGAAACTCATGGGTAACACAGAGGTTGTTAACTGAAAATTTGTAAATAAATGAATGACTACAATATTTAATCTAACTTTGCTGAATGTTCTGTACCTCATGTTAACCAAATAGTTAATGAGAGAAAGTTTCTCTTTATAGAAGCATTCCAGCTATTAAATGAATAGGGAAAAATACCACTAGAATGTGATTACTTTATAGACCCCTAATAAAATATGGATTGAGGTTATAATTACCATTGGCCTCTAATGTCATAGCAAAAGACGTGAGTGGATATTTTGTGCCTCCAATGGAAGGAAGCACAAAATAATTTGAATCCTGATTTGAATCTCCTAATTTGAATTTGAATCTCCTAATCTGAATCCTGATTCGTATATATTTTAATTTATATATATATATGTGTGTGTGTGAATATATTTACATATATATGCTAAAATCTTTATAGGTGAAATGGTATGAAATGATATGATATGATATGATATGATATGGGGAATGTGTTATAAAATAATCCAGGAGTTCAGGAACTGAGGAAAGGTGTAGATACATACATGAAGTAAGAGTGATCATAACTGATGACAGTTGAAGCTGGATGATGGGAACTTGGAAATTCATCAAAATATTCTAATTTTTTGTGTGTTTGAAAGTTATTAAAATATAAAGTGTCTCCTCAAAAAATAAAACAAAACAAAAAGTATCACTCTGACTGTTGGACCAAGAATATGTTTGGAGGTTGAAAGCAAGGAGACCAGGTAACGAAACTGGACGATGATTTATGCCAGAGTGATTTTGCAGAATTAGTGAAAATTGGTCAGATTCCGAATGTACTTGAAGGACAAATCAATAGGATGTGGTGATGCGGGGTATGAGAGAAAGAATGCAGCCAAGGGTTTGTAGTCTGAAAAAGGAAAAATGTAGTTGCTGTTTACTGAATTGGGAAAAGCACAGGAGGAGAAGGTGCTGAGTGAAGTCTTGGAGATGGCGGTTTGACATGGCTGTTGGACAGTCACATAGGAGGCAGTTGGCAGTGTGAGACTTTGTTGTTTCAGGGGAACCAAATTCTGCGCTGCCTTTCAGATCAGCATTAACAACAAAGGACTTAGGCTGAATCTGTTATATGACCCAAATCTTCTTTACTCAGATTGCCATTCCCTGGTTAAGGCAAGGCCTAGAAAATGGTCAACGGTGTCCATACCTCTCTTTTGCGCAGTTCTTGAGAAAATTTGCTGATACTCAGCACTTAGAGAATATTTGTCTCAAGGTATTTTGACTGCAGCAATAGGATTTGTTTTGTTTTGTTTTATTTTGTTTTTTACTTCAGCATATCACAGGGGTACAAATATTAGGTTACATATACTGCCTTTGCCCCACCTGAGTCAGAGCTTCAAGCGTGTCCATCCCCTAGACGGTGCGCACCGCACCCGTTAGGTGTGAATATACCCATCCCCTTTTCCCCCCTCCCGTCTGCCCAATACCCAATGAATGTTATTACTATATTTGCACTTAAGTGTTGATCAGTTAATACCCAGTTGATGGTGAGTACACGTGGTGCTGGTTTTTCCATTCTTGCGATACTTCCCTTAGCAGAATGGACTCCAGCTCTACTCAGGATAAAACAAGAGGTGCTAGATCACCATTGTTTGGGGGAGCTGAGTAGAACTCCATGGTATGAAAGGAGCATCAGAGAATAGCAGAATGTTGAAGGAATTGGGCCATTCACATTTATCTCAAAATGTCCAGAATACAACTATCTCCACTTCATATACGGACATGCTCATATTTCTTAAAACTGGTATTGCAAAGGCTGCATTAAATTCTTTAAAATAGCATATAGCAATACATTTAAAATATATATTTGCTGATTAGAGTTGTGTCTCACTTTATGTTCTAACTTCAAGAACACAATCAAAAATCCAAATTTATTAAATTTGGATTTAATAAATTGAAACATTTACTTATGAAGTGTTTACTTACTTTAAAAATTTGTGATTATTTTGTTGTAAAAATTAAAACTAATGTCAATATAACAGTAGCATTACAGAATGTTTGAAAGATGCAACTTCCTCAAGAAATAACTTCATTTGGAGAATTGATTTTCATCTTTGTCTAATCATAGATTTATATTTTCCTAGCTCTAATCATAGTATGATATAAGTTTGTAACCCATCTACTCCTGTAATAATAGAAAATAAACAGACATCTAAGATGTTACATAACATATTTAATCATTATTTTTAATACCACATAACCTTACATGAAATAGATATTAAATGAATTGACCATTTTTATATTAGATTTTTCTGTTGACTATCATTTTTCTGTAATATTAAAAACAGCACTACATACTCATGCACACACAAACACACACCATTATTCATGCAGGTATTTTTTAAAATTATTTTAGATGATATTCATTAGCATATATTTTCTATAACTTAGCAGTTATAAAAGTGTTCATGGAATTATCAAATTATTTTTTAAGGTCATGACCATTTCTCTTCCTTCCAGTAATGCATGTGTACGAACTTGACTGTACCCTTGCCAAACTATATTGCCTATATCTTTAAAATATGTTTCAGTAATTTTAGGTGTTAGATCATTGTTTTAGTTTTATTTATTTTTTAATTGTAAGATATAACCAATTTTTATTATTATTGTGTTTCCTCTTGTGAGCTTGACTGAGATCACCCAGATTATCTACTGGAGTTTCAATGCTATTTCTTAACAACTTGTATGGCACCCCTATATTAATCTTTATCCTCTTACTGAGATATTTTTCCAATTTTAAAAGGTAATTATTTATTTTAACAAGTTATATTTAACTTTCTTAATCATGTAAAACATGACCCTACTTAACTATATGTACACAATTGTCTGTATATTCAACAATTGTAAAAGGTGACATTTACTATCTACTCTATCATCTATTGAGTGAATTTACCTGAACAGTCACATGGTGATGGCGAAAAATTTATGGAATACTGGTTAGGTGTAAATCTCTTTAATGTACTAAAACTCACTTAATTCTCACCCTCTAGGCTCAGTGTTATTAAGACTAAACATGTCAAGGTTCTCAGTAACTGAAAATAGGTCATCGGACATGGTAGATACAAAAATACTTAATAATTAGATAATTACAAAAGTGATTTCCTTTGGAGGAAAATGTTAAAAGGATTTTTGCTGTTGCTAGTCAGCCTTTTACAAGTGAAGAAAAGAAGCAGAACTCGAACTGCAGGAATGCTGTTCTTTTCTTGTTAGGATGTAGTGGCCTTCGAGCAAGCACCACCCCTTGCCCCTATTTCAGTGTTTTGTGCAGCAAGAGCTGTTTCTCCAGTGTCTTCCTCTACTAATGTTTTAGTTTGTGCTGCTGACGTGCAGTTGCCAGAGAAGTTAGATACACTCTAAATCAGGCTATCGGAAAAATTTTGAGGTCAGCCATTTGCTGTATAAAATATTCTCACTGGGGTTCTTTATTTTCTGTTTATAAACAAAGCTTCAACGTGGAGACAGCTCTCACTTAACGATTCCCTTTCTCTGGCTTATCTGGAATGGAAAGTACTGACCTCAGAATGACTGCCACTGAGCACTGAAAGAAAAAGGAAAAGATCTGAATCTCTGGATATCACCGGGAGTGAGCTGTGAAATGTACATTTTTAACTAGGACTTTGGCAAACTTGTCAGATAAGCTCTTTTTTTTTTTTTTTTTTAAAAAAAAGCTCTCTAAAGCACAAACTACTTTATATAGATAAAATTGCTTGACCACTTCTTATTTTTCTAGTAGCATTTATCACACACTGTAATTCAAAGTCAGATATTTGTAAAATATATTCTTTATTTGAAGCTAGAGTCCATGCTATTTTGTTTCTTTTCTTCGGCTGAGTACCTGCTGGATACTTTTGCAGTGAATGAAATTAATTATTGTTGATCAAGTACTGCCGACGTATCGTGTGCTGTACACAACTTAATAGAGGAGACACAGTGCTTGCTTGGGTAGTTTTTTTTCTGGGTTAGACAAAATGATAATACACTTTGTACCCTGTTCTGATAGTATCTTTACACTACAGTGTGGTTTAAGATTATCATTTCATTTGATTCACATCATAGTTTCCTTTGCTGGACAATTTTTAGGCAGTGCTCTGGGGCATAGATTGTGAGGAGAGTACTGAATAGTAAAAAGACAGTGTCTGAGGTTCAAAAGGAAGATACTGGGTCATGAGTGATGTAACTAGGAGTAGGTGAGAAAACGTTAGCCAAAGTGGAAAGGAAGCAGCAAAGAAGATTTGGAGCAAAGAATAAGGTACTTTTTTCACAGGAAGATAAAGAAAGAAAAGTCTGATTCAGATATTATTTTTAATTCTTTTACTTGCATCACCCTCTATTTATTTAATTGCTTCTGCCTATTATATAAAATATCTCCATCTAAGAGTACTAAGCATTTTTACACAGTTCTCATCATTTTTTAATGTTTAATTTCTATGATGGATATTTTAAAATATTTTAAAAATTTAATTGCTATCATTATCAAAATGATGTCTGTTTAGTTAGAAAGTCAAACAGTACCACATGACCTGTAATAAAAATCATTAATCTTCTCTAATGACCACTCCCAGAGATGGCAAAAAAAGAAAAAAAAAAATTCAAAAGTGGCAAAATCATGACTGTCATCCAACTATGAAATGTGTATACATCAAATATTTTATTTAATTCATTAATTAATAAGGCAAATACTTTAAAGGAGAATCACAAAACCAGACAAATAGATAAACCCATCAGGAATTATTTGCATTGCTATTAGTTTTCTGCAAATTACTTCCCTACAGAGTTGCAAAATAGCTGAAGGACAATGGAAGGCAGGAGCCCAGGAGAACTTTATAACCTAGAAGTAAATGTGCTGAACAATGTAGAGTTCTTTATTGAAGTCACTTCCTGGTTTTTTCACCCATTTCAATCTTTCACAATTTTTTCTTACAGATACCATGTCCAACTCTTGCAGGCATTGTAGTACTATTACCTAGAATAATGCCTCGAATATTACCTTGAATAATTATCTTGAGGTGATCAGCTTGAGATTATCTTTCAAAAAATTTTTAGAGCAATTTTTGTGAAACCATGAATAAGTCTAATATTCGAGTTATTTTCAAATATGAGTCCCTCGTGGAACCAATGCAGCACAGATAGCTTCAAATTATCAACAGAGTGTCTGGGAAGGACATGGCTAATGCATACACAGTATGTTGATGGTTTGACAAGTTCCAGATCCGTTCCGGTGATTTTAATCTTGAAAATTAGCCACGTGGGCAATCTGAGAGCAGGGTGGATAATGATGACATGTGGTCAAGTGTTGTCATCATGAGAGTCAATATTACAACTAGTACTGTTGTAATAGTGTTAATAGTGTTATCAGTTCTTTTATGTTTTAAATGAGTTTGCAGTGTTCATATTGTGCTAGAGCTGTCTGCTCTAAGTGACCTTAAATTGATGGTAACATAGACAATGAGCTTTATCTCAACACCAGAAACTTAACAACTACAGTTTCAAAGTAGGAAAAAAAAAACACACAGAGAGAGAGAGAGACAGAGACAGAGAGCTTAGCAGACTCAGTAAGATTTCCTGACCAAAACTTTGTCCGTTCCGATGTACTGATGCATTCCTTTTGAGTTTCTTGCCCAGAAACAGTGGAATCTCCTTGCAGCCACAAGATAACTACAAAGCTTTATACCGCCAGAGAACATAAACAACACCCCACCACAGATCATGCCCAAGGACCTGCTGAGCAGCCTATTCCCTGCATGCCACCTGCACAGAAGGCTGAAATAATGACCAATATTAACCCGTAGCTCATTATACTACTAAAATTCCTGCCCTGGGAAAGACTTTTTGAACATGGGATGTATGTAGTAACATAATTTCTCACTGCACTTATGTGCCCTACACTCCAGCCCAAACATGTAACGATGCTCACTCCCTCATACATTATTCATTTCACCTCCAGAAAAACCCCTGACCCTCTTAGTCAGGGAGAAAGATTGGAGACAGTCCATACCTTCCCCCTCTTGGTTGATGTGTCCTCTACATTAAATCCTTTCTTCCTTAATAATCCTTGTTGTCTTAGTAATTGGCTTTCTGCACAGCAAACAACAGTAAACCCCCCCTTGTGGGTTCATTGACAATATTACCTGGTATATATGCTATTACATTCATCAAAAAAATAAAGGCAGGAGATATAGAAAAATCAGACCAAAAATTGGATGAAAGTGCTTGGATTAAAATCAGCAGGAAGAAAGTTTTAAAAGCCAATAAAATTATGGGATATAACATTGAGGAGCACATGTAAACAGCAGAGCGCAGATAAGACAATTAGAGTATCATTCTCATGCATGTGCATAACAGCAATTCCGAAGAGAAGAAAAGAAACAGAGGGATAAATACTATCAAAAAATTGTATAAGATTATTTCCTAGAACTGAATTGAAGGACATGCATTTCCAGAATAAAAGAACCCACTATGTGCTCAGACATTGAATGAGGAAAAGACCCATTCCAAGGCACAACACTGTGGAATATCAAAATCAACTGAAGATTTTTAGAACCTTCCAGATAGAAAAATCAGGTTATACGAAGGACAGGGAATAAGAATGGAACCAGTTTTCCTGACAACTGTACTATAATCTAGAAAATACTGGAGCAATGCATTATACATTTTTTAAAGAAAATTATCTCAAAAACTAGGCATCGATATCCAACTAAACTATCAATCAAGTGTCAGGGTAGATTAATCACAGTCTTCAAAGACAGAAGATCTCAAAATATGACCTCCCACTCACCTTTTGTTGGGAAGTTATTAGAGGATGGACTCCATGAAATCAAAGGTACAAATCAGTATGGAGGAAGACATGGGATCCAGAAAATGAAGCACCTAGCAGAGGAAACAGGCAAAAAAATAAATCTCTGTGTATTCTGCAAAGACAAGAATGTGTAGCATGGCAGCTGGCTAGAGATCCATTAGCCCAAATTTGGCAGATATTTGATGGTGATTGGGGCACGCCAAGAAAAGGTTGTGCAAGGAGTCGCTTATGAGCCTTAAATGCACATTTTATATAAAAAGAAGTTAAAACTAGTGTCTAAACTTGAACAGCTATGGAAAAACTATGTAAAGTGTGCTCTTTTAAAATATGGAGGTAAATATTTTAGGTCATTAAACATGAAATGTCCAACTTCAAATCAAAAGTTTAGTTTATTATATCTCAAACAAGAAGCAGTACAATTAACCAAAGCATGCGCCTAAACTATCGACACAGTTTTGCCATCTTAACGGTAGCTTCTTTATGCCAGCAACAAAGAAGCATGGAGAGTGGCAACGAAATCACGAAAGGCATTTCCCACAGCTTGTTGAGAATTGAATGTTTTTCCTTGTAAGAAGTGGTCCAAAGCCTGGAAAAAGTGGAAGTCAGTTGGTGCAAAATCTGGTGAATACGGTGGATGACAGAGAGTTTCCAAGTTCAGCTGCTGTAGTTTGAGCAGAGTTGTTTGTGCGACATGTGGTCAAGTGCTGTCTTGCAAGAGGATTGGCCTGTCTCTATAGACCAATCTCAGCTGCTTAATCACAAGCATCTTCATCATTTCGTCCAGTAGGTTGCAGTGGACATTCGCTATAATCGATTGACCAGGTTTCATGAAACTGTAGTGGATAATAGCAGCGCTGAACCACCAAAGAGACACCATTAGCTTTTTTTTGATGACTATTTGGTTTTGGACTGCGTTTTAGCACTTCATCTTTACCCAACCATTGTGCCCAACACTTGCGATTGTCTAAAAGCATCCATTTTCATCATATGTAATACTACAGTGTAGGAATGGTTCAACAAAGAAAGGCCAGCTTTGAGGTGATCTGTCGTTTACTCTTTCCTTTTATTTCTTTGGTTTTGACTGTTTTATTGTTTCTCTTTCATGTTAGAGGCTTTCATCAAACATCTGTTGTCTCTAGGCTGACTTTCATACTTAGAACAATAGGTAGGAAGGGAGCATCTCCAGAGAGTACTGGAATTCAACCAATTTGAGAAATCTACCTGTTCTGCAGCCTTTGTTTATGAGGCCATGGCTACTAAGCTGGCTGAAACTAGCCCCTGAGAGATCCTGGCAGCCTATAGATGAACTCAAGTGAACTTTGCTTATTATCGTACTAAAGTCTCCCCCTTAGGAGGAGCTATATACCTTCCTTACCGTAACATGAGACCTGCATGCAGGCATGATAGGTAACTACGCACACGCGAAGAAAACTATGCCCCTACATGAGATAGTATCTTTTATGTTCTCTTCTACCCCATAAAACCCCTTATCACTCTTTCTCAGGAAAACATTGCTTTGGAGAATATTCCCAGTGTCTTCCTCACTTGCACTTGCTGAACTCATACCGATCAAGAGCCGTTTTCTCATGGAGCTTCACGTGTTACTCTCCAGACAAATGAACTCTCTGATCTTTCCGGTAACAGAACTGAGAATGAATGTACGTTAAGATTTCCTGAGATCTAAGACAGTATATTATTTCTTGAAACTCCACCACATAGTACAGAGCTTGGCAAGTGCTTGTCTCTGACATTAAAAAAAGTGTTTTCTTTGGAGGGAGGAAAGAACAATAAAGAGAAAAAGAGAAAAAACAAAAACAAAAACCCAAATGCACCTTGATTTCTTTTTCATTAGAAAAGAACTTAAAACGATTAAAATAAAATCTCTAAGCCCTGTCAGCTATGTATCCTGAAGATCAAATATTAAAGAAACATTTAAAGTGAATGACATGCTGTCCAGCATACCCAGAACCCCTGTGTCATTTCTTGCGTTGTGTTACGTCCTGCTGTCCAACCCACTGTGTGGGGCCTTCCCTAAACTTTACTTCATGCAGGAAAGAGATTAATCCTTTACACCTTTGCATTTTACCTGGCCCACTTCTCTTGGTAGGTTAGTTATAATTTAAAATGAATTGATTATTGTGACACCAAAAGCTTAACTTTTATCTGAGGAATTTAAGACTTTTAGGAAAGCGGTGAGGCCAGATCTGGTGACGTACGAGGTCTTCTCCAGTCCTTGAAATCATCCCACATAATGTCACACCTACTTTGCCCACGTGTGACACCAATGACATGGAGACACAAACTTTTCAAGTAGATCGCTGAGGCAGAATGGAACCATTTCTGCCCATCCTGGTAATGTACCTCAGAAGAAACTGTCATTTAAAAAAATGCTTTTCAGAATGCATTTAAATATTTCCCTTTCAACATTTATACCCATAAACTTCTTCTTTGTCAGAGGATGATTTCAGAAAATGAATTTAACAAAATAAACCCATAAAAGAGTGGAAATGAGCTGATCCTTTAGACCAGGTATCATACAAATGCTGAGCAGAATCAGTTCTTGGAAAAGGAGGATAGCAAGGTGCTTCACCTATACAGGCCGGGCCAGAGAGAGTAAAACGAATTAGATACAATCTTACATGGGACTAATTAGGAAAGTCAAAAGAAAACGTTCTGAACAGAATGTATTTGGTCTGAAGATAATCAAAAAATTTCAGGGAAACAATGAAACTTCATGTCCTGACAAATGTAAAATTATTCTAAAGAATACACTGAAAATTGTACAATAATACGTAATATTGCCTTGAAAATAAAATGAGACGAAACGTATTCACTCTTTTTCCTTTTGTATTTGTGGCTTGAGATTATGTAAATGTTTGAGTGCTTTTCCACAATAGCCCCTCCAGCCTTGGATTCTTTCCATCATTGTGCTTCAAGACTCTCCCTTTGCATCCTATTTCCACCTGTGAAGGATAAGAAGCAGGGGCAGGGATTGGAGGCAGGACTGCAACAAGCCGATCTGAGGAAACCTAACTCACTTGGTAGCTCCCTTCCACCACAGGAAATTGGGATGGGAGAAACACATCTTCTGTGTATACGATCCCATCTGGCTTGCCCTCCATTTTATTGTAAATACAAATCTGGGATTGTTAACGTGCAATTCCAAACAAACATTTAGAGGTGTTTACAATTATAAAGCTATTGAAAGTATTTGTTTTGTTGTCTGATAGAAGTCCTGGGGGAGAAGCGTTATGACAGTCATCATGGAGAAATCTTGGTAGGATAATTACTAAATTTATTGGCTATGAGAGGCATTATCCTCATTTCGCAGATCTCCTAGCACTTGCTTTTTGGTCTCAACTTGTTCCCTTTACAAGTTTTGATTCTAGTTTCGAAGATGCTTGAATCTTGTTCAGAAAACTTGTATCATTCTATAAAATTTCCCTTTGCTTTCTCCTGCCAAGAGGACACTCTCTGAGTTTTCAGACTGGTGTCACCCTTCTCTTTTACCTCTTTTACATAGTTTCCTTAGTTATTCTGCTAATCCATCCTTTCAGCTTGGGAGAGAGAATGTAGCAGAGGTAGTAGAGAGGGAAGGGTTTTGTTGGCTGCTGTTAACTTAGCATCAGGAAGAAGTTTAGCTGCATTTTCTTAGAAATCAGTACAGGTCTCTGTTCAAATATTTTACAGAGGATCTATTTACATACACACAAATTACACCAGGAGCAAGAATTTTCTCTGCATTTGATATGGCCACCTCTGCCATGGCACCAGCCAGGAGACTCCTAACCATCCTGAAGGTGTCCAAGTGCTTGAACGAATGGATCCCGGCTTTATGAATACTAATCCGGGAGTTATGGCGATTTAGTTTTCAATGGGAAAGAGGTAAGAATAAAGCAGGATCCCAGTGCAGGAGAACTAGGAAAGTATTCATTGAGGAAATGGCAGGAGATAGCTTTTGAAAGATGAAAGATTGTCAGGCATAAAATATAGATTGAGTCTTATTCTGGGCAAAGAAAGTGGTGTGAGAAAAGCAGGCAGGTATGAAACAGCATGTCACATTGAGGAAAAAAGAAGCAGTGTGATGAGGCTGGAAAGCAGGGGAGGGAAGGAAGGCAGCTGGTCAGAAAAGGGGCCAGGAAACTAAATGAAGGCCAGATCATGCAGTTCTCATAAGACAGGCTACTCATGTGTTAAAAAACTGATATACTTCCAATTGACAAGCAGATTGTGTGTGTGTGTGTGTGTGTGTGTGTGTGTGTGTGCACGTGTGAGAGAGAGAGAGAGAGAGAGAGGGATAACCTATAGGTCACATTTGAAAGGCTTCCAAATTAACCCACCTGGGTTAGGTCTTATGATTCATGGAGACATCCTGTCCCTGAGTAAAGAATCTTATCATGATTTCCTCACACTGTTGATATAATGATTAACATATGACCTATTGACATTGAAAAAGAATGTTTTGGAATCGTGAAACCTTACCGACTTGCACATAGACATTTTAGCCTGTATGTTGCAATCTGTAGCCAATGATTGTAACCTCTGTATTGTAACCTCCAATGAATAAGGACGACTCTGATAAGAGGAGTCCTCCTCCCGTCTCCTAAACTTTCTTATAAAAAGCCTTCCAACTTGTAGCCAACTCTGGAACATGCCCAATTTTGTTGGTGTATCTTCCCAGGCTGATCCTTGTATTTGGCTTCCAACAAAACTTTATTAAATTATTTCTGCCTCAACAGCCTTAATTTCAGTTGACATATATAAAACCAAACATTATATATAAATTATAGAAAGTTTATAATATAGAATTTAGCTTATTTGAAAAGTAAATTGGAATGAATGTTTTATTTTCTATTGCATTATCTTAATATATTAACTTATAAAAAACTGTCTACTTTTTACTTACTTTTGAATGTACTGTGGTTCTTTTACAGATGGTCTGACAAACACTTTAGGGTCTGTTGATTAATACATTCCTGCTAGGATTTGCTAATCTGGAAGAGGGTTGTTGTCTTCAAGTGATGCTTATTTTATTGCGTGAGTGTGTGTGTGTGTGTATACACTGTGCATTTCCCATGGTCCTTTCTTGATTTTAAGCTTCTAGAAGAGAAGAGCTTTATACCTTAAATCATACACCATTTATATGATGATCTGAATGCACAGGGTTGATATTCTTACCCTGGCTCTACCATTAACCATCTGCATGCTGTTAGCATGCCCCCTAGGTACAAAGTAAAGTGTTTCTCCTCCATTTTCCTAATTTCCCTAAAAAATTAGTGTCCAATTTTTTTTTACCATAAAATGTTTTCCCCCAAAATATCTTTAAAACATCAAACTGGAAGATTTAAATACCAACTTATAACAATGATGGCTAAATATTCGGCATTTCTATTATTTACATGTTTCAATTCTTTCAAAAGCATCTGGTTTTGCAGAGTTTAGGTTTTGTGCCTTCCCTGCACCCTGTGGTTCCAGAACCATATTTTTAGTTTTGCTGAGCTACTAAGCAGGTAACCCACAGGGTTTGGACTGATAAGCACAGAGTGAAGTTGCTGGTGTGAAAACATGTTTCTCCTTGATTTCCTCTCATAATCCTCCTAAGAAAACTTTCAATCTCTAGACAGGCTGGTACAAAGAAAGAATTTTTGTTAAGACAAAAACACCTGCCCTGGAACCAGATGAGCAGATTGTGCAGTTCTACTCCATGACAGCTGTGAGAATGAACCTTGGAAGCTGCTAATTCAATCAAGAGCTGTTTAATGCAATTTGACAGATTTCCAATATAAATCAGACCATGTTGCTATTTGGGAAAAAAAAAAAAAACCCTAGCACAGAAACGCATAACTTAAGGAGACTGAAAATTTTGCTGGGGCTCCTGATGAATTTGAGAGTTAATAGATCTCGTCTCCATCCAAAGCAAATCCATAATGAATTGGGAATGAAGTAATTGGAAAAGTATCTGATGGTGAGAGCTAGGAATTTTCACTACACATAAAGGCAAAACATTTGAGAAACTGAAAGTTCCACTAAACAGTTAAATCCAAGCACTTCTCTTCAGATTTCCAGTCCCCAAACCAAATGGTAACTCTGTTTGGTTTACACAATATACGATAATAAAACCACTGAAGCTGTCAGTGACCCATGACCTGGGATCAAGGAAGAATGATAAATGAAAAAATAGACTCCTGCTAGAGAAAACACAGTGTATTTCAAATATGCAAGTAGAATTCATAGGATAGAATTGTCTCTTTTCAGTTGATTAGCAAATACTCTAACCCAGGAATTGCAAATTTGAAGGTCAAATTAGTAAACACAAATGAGATAGATTAAGCATAGAAATGGTTGGGTGTGCTAGCACAAAATCCTGTCTGAAAGTGATAGCCACTGTTGAGTTCCAGTTTTTCATGGTCAAGGATGTATTTGGTCCTGGTGTGCCAGATCTTTTGAATTTTCAAGAGAAACCAGGACCCTACATTTGCTATGTGAAACATTCAAATGCTAAACGTTGGCTTAAATTTAAAATAAAACAAAAACACTCTTTGAGTGAAACCAAGCACACCAGTGGCCCCCTGGGCTGTGACTGTTCCACCCTCTCTGTGCTTCATGGAACTCATTCATGATAGGGACAACGCCTGCTTCATATTTGCAAAAGAAATTTCTAGACTTGGAAGTGTTGGATCAAGAATTTGCACATTTTAATGCTTTTGATGTATATTATCAAATTGCCTCAGCAATTGTAACACAATTTATACTACCACAAGCAGTTGAAAAAGTAACCACTCTTTATACTCTACACAATACATACAGGGCACAATTGTGCACCCATTTTAAAATTCATTAATTATCTTTAAAAATTAAAAGTGTAATTAATTTCAATTATAAATATATTTTTAAAAGAATAACCATTGGAATATAGGAAAACTAGATGAGGAAACATTAAAATTTCTCGTCTTTTCAAATGATTCTCTTCAGACATATCTGTATACACACAAATAAAACTTTATGTAAATGAGATTATTTTATGAATATTATTCTGTACCTGCTTTTTGTCACTAAACAATATGCCAGTAATTTCTATGTCACTACCAATATAACTATATCTTATCATTTTTAATAGGCTTCATAGAATTCCAGGATAAATATCTTTATTCAAATAAATTAAAATTCTAATATATTACAACTGTTTATTAAACAAGACCCTGTTTCTGGACATTAAGCTAGTTAGCAATAGTTCACTGTTAAAAACAATGACAAATGAACATCCATATACTACACATACTTAATTACTTGGCAACTATCTCTTTAGAATTATTTCTTGAGTCATGGTGAATATGTATTTAAATTCTGGTGAACCTTGTCAAATCACTTTACAGAAGTTTGTATTAATTTACACTCTTACCAACAGGGTAGGATATATTTACCATTTGTGGTTTTTTATATATTTTTGTTCTTTTTTGTCAGGGCTGGGTCAATCTGATAGATGAAAAGTGAATAATCAATTTTGTATTTATTTCCTCTTTTCCATTAGTGAAGTTGAAACTTTTTATATAATATTAAAATTGCATTTATTTTGAATTGTCTGAATGCTTTCTGGATTCTTTTTTCTGTTGCTTTATAAGAGCTTTTTGCATACTAGAGTTATCAATTCTTTGTCAAATGTGCTGCAAACATTTTTTTCCTAATTTAGAGTTTGTCTTACGATTTTGTTAAAAGTATATTTTTGGCCACAGAGAAATTTAATTTAATTTATTTATTTGCAATAAGTCAACCAAAGTTCCTTTGCTTTTCAGCTTTAGTGATATATTAGAAAGATCTTTCTCATCCAAATTCCATTTAAAACTCATCATAATTTTTCCTACAATTTTTGCTTTGCTATTTGCTTTTAAATCTATATGCATTCCTTTTTTAACTTAAAATCTGTTTCACTGAGATCTCTTTCATCCCATCTATGTCTGTTGCAATACCAAACTCTTTTAATTACTAAACTTTATAAAATATGCTTTATAAATGAGGAGAGAAAGAACTGAAAGTTTCTCACTTTTTCAGAATTTCCCGACTTCTCAAAAATGTATACGTCTGGATGAACTATAGAAACATTTTGTCTAAGCAGAAAAAAAGTTACATTTTTTCATTGAATTTTTATTACATTTAAAAATTAATTCAGAAAGTCACACATTTATAGTGTTGAGTCTTCCTTACCAAGAATAAATTGCATTTCTCCATATATGTCGCTTAATAAATTTTAATAATTTTCTTCATAAGGGTTATATATGTTTTGGTATATATTTGCTGAATTGTTTTATTTAAAATGACATATGTTATCATTTCCTTTAAAATTTATAACTGATTATTTTTAGTTAACGAACATCTTGTTTTGAAACTTCATTTTAAATCATTCTTGTGCAATTAAATTGTTTCACGTATGCTTAAATGAACCTAATTTAATCAACAGATGATATAGTTAATATAACCATACAAAGGACTTCCAAATATGCAGAAAGGGATTTTAATCATATGCAGACTACTCATATTAAAATTCTGTAAAGTTAATTGTCTTTAATACTCATGATCCAGTAATTAATGTCAGTAATTTAGAAAAATGAAAGAAACACACTTATACATACATACACACACATATATATATATATATATACACACGCACACACATATATACACATAGAATCCCCTTGGGCACTCATTCGCTTAATAAATATTATTCAAATTACTCTTTTCAGGGGTGTAAGGATAAAATGATGAAATTATCTTTGCTTAATAAAATGTGGGAGGCATTTGCCTCCCTATCCTCTCCTCCTTAGAGTGTCTCCTTGTAAACATAATGGGCTAAATGAGAGGTCCTGATTTGTTATTTGACCGTATAAGGTCTTGGGCCTTTCTGATCCTTGGAACTGTAAACATGTACTTCCAAAATCAATTCATGATTTTATTATGGGCTTTGGAGGAGACAATCACAGGTTGCATTTACTTATCCTTCAAGGAGGTAGGAGAGGTTCACATTGTTTTTGTCTTCTACTTCACTCAGCAAATTCGTGTAAAATTTTGTCCAGAGTTTGTAGTCACTTTCGTGCTACCTTTACATATAAATCTGATAATCCTTCTCAGTAATGAATTGTGTTCTTTCTTCTGTATTGGTATGAAGGATTGTTTTGTTGGCCACATTTGTTTTATTTTCCCAGCGTTGGATAAAATATGAGTATAAAACAAACAACACACATATGAGTAACTTAAGGAATCAGAGCATTAGATCAAATGAATATTATTTCAAATTGTTCTACTATTATAATCTAATAAATACCATTTTTGTTTTTGAATACTTACTTTTTATTTTATAATATATAATAATACTCTTTATAATTTTATTAGTGTGTATATATGCTATGTACATAGCTTTGAAATTTGTCTTAAACAATATCTTTTAGATATTCTGTTCTGTTAATGATGTATTTTTCTTTAATGCTAATAATTCAGTACTTACACAAGTCAAGGCAACATCATTACTGCTAAAAATCCCATATTTTATCTTCTGAAAAGAATTCCTCCTGGCCCACACAAATGACTGAAATTTCCAAAGCAGTGCCAAATTTCAGATGAACCTCATGGATCTCATAATGAAATTTTAATTGCATTGAGTAAAATAAATGCTTGGGAGCACTCCAAAGAAAAATAAAAATGTCTGGATAAGTTTAAAACAAATGTGGAGAAAAACAGAATTACAGCAAAAATGATTAATATTAAAAGAAGCTAACTCTGCATTTTTTATCACTTTGGGGCTCTGAGCTGTCATCTTGAGATCACAGCCCTTTGGAATACGGCTCCCATGCTGAATCTGATGGGTTTGGTAGTGACAGCTTCAAACTTGGTCCAAGAAGCAACAGTTTTTAAATTGTGTCTCACTAAGATATCAAGCAGAACCATGTTTCATTCCTGGACAGCACTTTTTGTTTTTTGTTTTGTCTTTTTGTTTTCTCTTCTTTCCTTCCTAATTACTGAGAGTCAAATGTGAGTCTTAGAATAGAGCACTCTAAGTATTAGACACACACAACTGGGAAAAATAACATCTTAACATGGAGCTAATTAGAATTCATTCAGACATGACATTATTCAATTGATCACATATATCTTTCATAAAATAATACATTTTAAAATATGACTTGTGTGCATTATTAATAAAGTGAATGTGCACTCCTCAATATTACTAGGCAATCAGGAATCGTCAATTCAAATATAATGAGTATAATTAGTGTGAAATAAGTTGAAATCCTGGGAATGACGGCATACACTGGAGGCATATTAAAACAGTGGAGAGGATTTTGTAATTAAAGAAGAGATACAGACCGTCATGTAATAGAACTACTTAAAAAAGGGCTTCTTGGAGGAAAATAATAGTTATGTATGCTCTCATTACTAATAAATTATTTTTGCTAACTAACTCATATTTATTTCCTCTCCAAGTAACCCTACAGGTAATAGTGACTTACCAAGTTGCCACAACTTTGTAAAAACATTTCTTAAAGTCATCAACTCCCTTTTTCTTTTTGATATTGTTTTCCATTCTTGGGAGAATGTTCTGGAAGAGAATTTTGTACTTTTTGATGTATGCATTTGGTTCTTTTCGAAGTATTTATTTCACGGAAAATAATTGAGTTGCTAGTTTGGGTTATGAATAAGGTTCGTTTGGGTTTATTGAGCATGGATCAGTCCCTCAGAACTTGATCAACTTATGTCTTAATAAACTAACACCTTTGCAATCTTGTTGAGTAATGGATATAATAGTGGGATCTTGAAACATCAGCCAGATGGTGCCACTCCATCTCTTGAACCTTCCAACTGCTCCCAAGTGTAGGACTTTCCAGGGATTTACAAGGTGTTCTCTTCTTGGCTTCACCTTTTATCACTGTTCTCTCACTCTTTCTGCTCTAAGCACACTAAGCTCTTTAATATTCTCACATATGACAGGCATACTCCTGCCATAGGGTCTTTGCACTTGTCGTTCCCTCAGTCTAAGTAATTCTTCTGCCACATATGTGCATGGCTAACAAATTTCTTCAAATTGTTCCTTAAATATCATCTTTTCAATTAGACTTACCCTGACTACTCTGTTGAGATTTGTAAATTCGTCTCGTCCCTGACTGCCCGCACTTCTTATTACCCTCCCCTTCTTTATATTTTTCCCATAGCAATAATCATATTCTCATATTTTATGCTTATTGATTATTGTCTTCTCTCCCCTTTTCAAACTATAAAATATACTCTACGACAATTGGAATCATGTCCATTGTTTTAACTTTCATATCCCAAACCCTTGGAACAGCACCTGGCACATAGTAGGTGATAAGTGAATTTGTTGAATGAATGAATGACACTAATGCAAAAGTAATAATATTTGATTAGTGCTTATTTGTTCTTGGAAATGTTCTAAGATTTTGGCTCTATTACTTCACAATGAACCCCATGAAGTAAATGTTATATTACTCTCAGTTCCCAGATAATAAAACTGTGACACAGATGGGCACAAATGCCTACCAATTAATTATTAAAATTACCTGAGTTTTCATGTAAAACATTGACCACAAAAACAAAGGAAAAAAGGAAAAGATAATTATCATCAAAAATTTAAAAATTTCTGGGTCCTGGACCTAAAAACTGTGGTTTTACATAGTCTATTTTGATTTATTAAAAACAATGATAATTTTTAGATACTGAAAATATGGAATTACTATACATACTCTAAAGAACAGACTTATTCTAAACCCAGATCTCCCACTAATTTGTTCCATAGACTTGACCAGGACTGTTCTATGGTCTGAAAGTTTGTGTGCCCCCACCCCAGAATTCATGAGTTGATGTCCTAGCCCCCAAAGTGATAGTATTGGGAGGTGGAGACTTTGGGAAGCGAGCAGGTCATAAGGGCAGAGCTCTCATGCATGGGATAACTGACCTTATAAGAGAAAACCCAGAGCTTTTTGCCTCTCCCACCATGGGAGGACACAGGGAGAAGGTGCCATCCATGAACCTGAAAGCAGTTCTTCGCCAGACACTGGATCTGCCAGAGCCAGATCTTGGACTTCCCAGCCTCCAGAACTATGAGATATACATTTCTATTTTTTTTTTTTTTTTTTTTAGACAGATTCTTACTCTGTTGCCCAGGGTAGAGTGCTGTGACATCAGCCTTGCTCACAGCAACCTCAAACTCCTGGGCTCAATCAATCCTCCTGCCTCAGCCTCCTGAGTAGCTGGAACTACAGGTGGGTGCTACCTCACCCGGCTAATTTTTGTTTCTATTTTTTAGTTGCCTGGATAATATTTTTCTATTTTTAGTAGAGATGGGGTCTCACTCTTGCTTAGGCTTGTCTCCAACTCCTGAGCTCAAGCAATCCACCCTCCACGGCCTCTCAGAGTGCTAGGATTATAGGCATGAGTCACTTGGCCCAGCCTCTATTGTTTATAAGCTACCCAGTTTAAGGTTTGTTACGGCAGCCTACCCTAGCCCGCTAAGGCAAACTGAGTTATCCCTGTCTGCTAACTGACATGAAGACACACTGTATAAAATACGAAGGAATCTTTGTACCATTTTACAAAATGCCACAGGTAGCAGATGTAAATTCAGCTTTGACCTGTTTTGTCAGAAGTAAAGAGTCATGCGTTATAGAAATAATAAAAATGGTATTGCTATTTCAAAGCATTTTTCAGTTTACCAGGTACCTTCATAGATATTATCTAATTTTGCCATCACGGTAACTCTGTGAGAAAGGTATTACAAACACAATCATTCCCATTTTATACATAAGAAAACACAAGTTTAGAAAGCTTAAGTTGCTTTTATGTGGTCACACAATTTCTTCTTTCCAACAACCCATCCTATGAAGACCCAGAAAATATTCTGAAGCATATAATTGTATTTCCTGCTGAAAGTTATAGATGGAGTATCTTGAAACTGATACGACTTTAAGACTCCAAATCACATCTATTAACAAATATTCATCAAAAGAATGAAGCTGGAAGGTAAAGACATATGCCTAGAGAGAAGGCCTGGGTGGCTTAGGTATTTTCTCAGTGGTGGTGGAAATGATAGTTATGGTGACCACGTGCATGGGAAGTGGAAACCAAGGTTAAATTGTGTGTGTCAGGGTGTTTGACTCTGTCTAAGGAATTTACTGACTAAGAACATTTCCAATCTGTCATTCTGACTGTTTGCCAGGTGCAGTCAGGGAAGGGAAGCTCTGTTTCTTATTTATATTCATAAATAGCCCAGGACTCAGGAGAAACACGTCTGCTGCAGTCACATAAGAAAATGCTGCTTGTGCACCATCAAAGTTGTGACAGCTGAAGATGTGGGAGAGAAATCTTGTTCTCTGTTAAAAATCTGTTTCTTCAGAATACTGAATGTGTTTTCCATTTTTGCTCTGTATGTCTAAGAGGTCTTCTGTACATTGTCAAGCACAGAACATCATCAACATATTGCACCCCCGGGCCCACGTTTGTAAAGCAGTGGTATTAAGCGAACACTCTCACTCTAAAATGAGAAAGAGCATCTTGATGGTCGAGACATCATTATCCATATTGTGTACTATGCATTTTTGTGTCCATCAGAGAAGCCCCTTGGTAACAAAAGTACCATATTATTTTGTATGTGTTTGCTTTTTAACATCTAATATAATAAAGAGGATTACTGAGGGACTTTTCTATGCTTTTTCATTATAATTAAAGTGCCGGGAAAATAGTCTTCAATTTGTATGCTGTATCTTACAGGTTGGTTTGTTACATTCAAACTAAAGCTGTTAGAAGGTAAAGTTTATAAGCTTGGTTTTTTGTTGTTGCTGTTTTTTAAGTAAGCAAAAACACCATGTGCTGTCTCTTTTCTTCCCCTGTGGAGTTAGTGGGAAAGATATACTATGAAAGGGTCTCCAGCTTTAATGCTGGCACCGTTGTGCCCTTGGAGGGGGCAAACAGTGATACCCCTCCCCATCAGAGTCAGAGGCAGTCCTTCCATAGACCGAGCTCCAGAGGCAGCTTGTAAGAGCAGCAACTCAGGGAGTCCCTCTAATCGCTCCTCATCTCTCAATTCTATTAGAATAACATGACATATATTAGAATGTACAAGCTGCTTTTCAGAAACTGATTTCCCTTAAGGCTGTTTGTCTCTGATGGCTCAAAGTATAGGTCACCATCGTGACTTATTTTAATGTGTAGTCTGTGATCAGGCCTTGAAACATTCCCCACATGGTTTTAAAAATATCACAAGCAACCTACTTTGCTGATTCCATCAGGAAAGCAGTGGGCTCTTCTTAGGAGCTTACAGAATTCTTCCTTTATCCAGCACTTTAAATTTTCCAATAAGGGAAGATCACACTTCCCCACTTCAGAGCCTCTCATAAGAAGTATTGATGTGGAAAACTTAGAATACAATGTCAGATTACGTAACCCCAATATCTCTCTATTTTCAAGTCTTTAGAGAAGGCTCAGGTTAGTCCCACCCACTGTGATAAACAGAATGGAATTCCCTGGAAGAGAGGTCCATAACCTGGGATTCAAGGACACCTAAGTAAGTCTTTGAATGGGTTTCATGAGGCCTATGAAACGAATACTATGAACACCTGAAATTTTACATGTATCTGCCCATGTGCATTTTTGTGAAAAGGTTTACAGCTTTAATTAAAATCTCAAAGAGAATCATGACTCTAAAAATGTTAAAGTCACTGCCTAAACCCTGTTTTGTGTCACGTGCATTTCTAACTTCTCATTCTGGACAGTCAGGGATAAAAGAAAGAACCAGGTACTAGTGATGAGCAAGAACAGTTCTCACACTGCCCTAGACAGTTCTACTTGTTTTTTTCATGGCTAAAAAAGATGAGGAATATAATATTAAATCTGTCAAGAGAAGACAAAGGAAAAGAGAAAAAAGAAAACAAACTTCAATTCATTTATAAGTAAAAGACATACGAGTCAAGAAATGCAAATGCTTACTATTTCTAAGCAATACAAGCATAAATGAGTGAATAGAAAGAATAAGTCAGTTTCTGTCCCCCCAAATTTGCTATTTATCTAAAGAAACAAGAACGAGTATTGTGACACATTAACTGCAAATATAGCAGAGTATATGTCTTAGTTTGCTTGGGCTACCATAACAAAATACCATAAAATAGGTGGATTAAACAACAGAAATTTATTTTCTCACAATTATGGAGACTAGAAGTCCAAGATCAAGGTTCTAGCCTATTGGGTCTCTTCTGGCTGGCCCAGGGTGCATCCTGGGGTAATGAGAGTGCTGGAGGGGTGGGGAGCTGTCTCTTGTGTCTCTTCTTCTAAGAACACTAATCCCGTTGGATTAGGTCTCCATCCTTATGCTTTCATTTAACCTTAATTGCTTCCTTATGGGCCCTCTCTCAAAACCCATCCACAATGGGAATTAGTGCTTTAACATATGTATTTTGCAGGGGATACAAATATTAGGTTCATAATTGCTCTGTGGGGGAAAAAATATATATATATATATACACAGAGAGAGAGAGAGAGAGAGAGAGAGAGAGAGAGAGAGAGCAAGCAAAGCAAGTTATAATGGCAACAGAAAATTGTATGGAGTGGGTGGGTGGGTGGTATTCAGTTTGAACTACTAAGAGTGAGCTTATCTCAGAATATTTTCTTTATTTTAAATTTGTGGTTTTACTTCTAGGAACTTTAGATATGTTTGAAAACCTTTCTTTAACAAGAACTTCTCATCAGTTTCCACAGGACACATTTAAAAAGAAAAAGTGCCTCACTCATTAGACAGAAGCCACATTGAAAGAGTCAAATGTTTTATAATGTGATTTGACAGGGAAATGAGATATGTTAGAAATAAACTCCCCATACCTCCAAAATCAGAGTAATAAAAGCAAACACACACACACACACACACACGTAAGCATACAAATGCCATTTCACTTATATTAGATTTTGGAAGGCAGAAGTCTTGATCTATGAAAAATTTTAATCTGTGCCTAAAATGCTTTAACAGTTTGTTCATTTATACAACGTTCAGACCAGTAGTCACTGAATACTTGCTATGTCAGAAACAAAGATTAAAATATATAAATAGATGAAATATAGTACAACTCAGTGAGTATATAAAGCATGAATGTTGTGAGGAGAGCACATAGAAAACAGACCAAAGATCCAGCAAGGGTGTGGGAAGCCTGGCAGAGAAGGAGGCATTTGAGATGACTCTGGCATGAAGGGTGGGAAAGAGGAGAAAGAGAGGAACAGCATGGCAAAGCCACAGTCATGAAAGACAATCCAGGATAAGACTGTACATGTCTCCCAGGAGTATAGAGCCCTGAATTGTATGTGTATGCCATTAATTCACATCCACATGCAAAACAAAGAAACAGGGCTTAGATTTTGACTCTTGCATACTTCTAGTATGTCGCTTAAATGAACCATCTAGTAATACAAATCAAACTGCATAGGTTTATATCATAGCCTTGATATTTAACCTCTG
>CAUYSK010031750.1:0-27368 GCA_963575035.1 Avahi laniger
GTGGCAATATAAGGATAAAAGCATGTTTATGCATTGCTGGTAAAAACATAAATTGTTACAACCATGTTTGTATACAACCTGACAAAATCTATTAAAATAAAACTTACATAGACATAGACACCTCAGAAATATCTTTTCTGAGAATTTATCCACCATATGATGGATTTATATGTACATATGTATATGTATACATAAATATATGTGTGTGTGTGTGTGTGTGTATAAAATGGCACCAGTATAAAAGATTTTATAATGAAGGCAGCTTATCAGTGTGGGTTCATAGAAGCAAAAATGAAAAAAAAATTACTAAAAATGTGAATCACCATCAGTATAAGAGTGGCTGAATAATTTATGGCACAAACCTCAATCTAAAATATTTAAAAAAATAAATTAGAACTTTATCACTTGATTTGAAGAGATTTTCCATGAGGTATAGTTGAGTGGGGGGAAATATCTAAATTCACAAAACTACATATTATCACCCACTTTTGCAAAACAATGAATTATCAGAAAGAAACCTCTAGGTACATTAATATATATAATTCTTTCTATAACTTTTGAAAATGGAGAAAAGTATGGAGGAATATATATAATTGTGTTTATGACACAGGTCGTCAGGGATAAATATGGAGGAGTAGGAGAATCAAGTGGGAAGGCGTATTTTAGAGAATTGGTAGAACAAAAAGATTAGAAAAAATGTGTATGATATTAAAACATTTAAATATGTATGCATGAATATGGATTTGCAAACATAAAAATTATTTAAAATATATTATTTAAGAAATTAGGAAAATAATGAATATCATCGTGATTTTTTAAAAATAACCTTTTTCTTTTCCAGTATAAAAATTTCCACTTTCAAAAGCTCCTTTACAACATATTGATCCTTTCCATTAAACCAGATTTAGATCTAGCCTTTATTATTGATTTTAGCATCCAACCTTTACCCTAAGGCTTCAGGCTAACTTTGTATAAGTAAATTGTTCAATCATTAAAATAGTTTAAATACCACAGACAGTAACTTCAGTTGTTTATAGGTATATACAATAACCAAAATAAACATATAAATAAATAACTTTACTCTAAATCCTAAAAGGCAGACAAGTTGATTTTCAGGGAAACAATAGTGAACACAGAAAATTGAAATCATCCGACAGGAACTTCCTCAAATTTCAGAAAACACAAAACTTGCAAACCTATTCATACCAGCACATAACATCTTTGTCCTCTCTTGTTACATTTAAAAAAAATGGCATCTCTCTTCTAAGCACAGCCTTTTAATCTGTGCTTTGGGATCTATTCACTTTTGAATTCTATTAATTATCACTTCTAATTTCTGTTTATGAAGCAGTTCCTCTCAGCTGGATCCCTCTTTCTAACATAAATTACACAAAGTCATCCTTCAATTCCAAATTTGCCTCCAGTTTATCCACACACCCTTTTTTACCTTAATTCTAACTTTTAAAGAGAATTATTCATAGTTGCTATCTCCATTTCTTAGCTCTGGTCACTCTTCAATCCATCATAAAATGGCTTTCTCGCTCTTTTCTACAATGAAAACTCCTGCTGATAGTGTCACTCCTACTTGACCTTCAGGCCACACACAACATCCAATGGATATTTTCTGTTTACATCTTATTTGGTGTTTCCACAGTATTTGACAATGTTGACCACTCCACCATTTGTATTCTCACTATTCTCCCTGATAGTATCCTTCTCTTTTCTTGGTTTCTATGATATCACCCTTTCTTGATTTACTATAAATATGTTTCTGTCTCCTCTTAATCTCTTCTTTATGTCCATTCTTCTAGACCTCATTATTTAACGCTGCAGTTGCCCATGGCTCAGATGTCTTTTCTACTCTCTGGCTCTCTCCCTAAGCAATCAGACTATGTTCTTAAGTACATCTGTATGTTGATAACTCCCATCTTTGTAATTCCAGCTGGACTTTTCTCTGGGTGATACATCCAGCTGCCTACTCAACATCTTTACCTGGATACCAAAAGCATTTGAAACTTCTGATAGACAACTTTCAGCCCATGATCCTCCTTCTAGCCTTGGTAATTCCCCACTCTTAAGGTATTACACCATTATTGTCCAGATGCATAAACCAGAAATTTAGGAGTCATTCTTATTACCTCTCATTCTTTCATACTTATTTTATCATTAAATTCTTTAAGTTGATCACCCAAATATACTTCAAATCTTTCCTCTTATCACCCTCTCCCCTGCTATCAGCCCTTATGGTAGCTACTCTCATCTCTTTCCTGGGTAACATTTATAATAAGAATATATAAATTAATATTATTATAATTATTAGCCTACTAGTTGCTTTTTTCTTTATTAATATTAGGTTTCCTCTTCTCCCATCATTCTTCAAACTAGGCATTGATTTTTTTCAATAGTAAATCACTTTCTGCTTAAAATTCTTCAATGATTTTGAATTGTCCTCAGGAAAAGTACCAAAATTCTTATTATTGCCTACAAGGCTCTGTATGAGCTAGCCCTTGCCAACTTCTTTAGTATTATCCTTTAGATCTTTTCTCAGGGAAATATATATATATATATTTTTTTTTTTTTTGAGACAGAGTCTTGCTCTGTTGCCCAGGTTACATACAGTGCCATGGCGTCAGCCTAGCTCACAGCAACCTCAAACTCCTGGGCTCAAGCGATCCTTCTGCCTCAGCCTCTGGAGTAGCTGGGACTACAGGTATGTGCCATCATGCCCGGCTAATTTTTATATATATATTTTTAGCTGTCCAGATCATTTCTTTCTATTTTTTAGTAGAGACGAGGTCTCGCTCTTGCTCAGGCTGGTCTCAAACTCCTGACCTTGAGCGATCCACCCACCTCGGCCTCCCAGAGTGCTAGGATTACAGGCATGAGCCACCGCGCCCGGCCGGGAAATATTTTTAAATCTCACAATCCCTTTAGATCTTCCTTTCTCAGAGAAATATTTTTTAACTTCGCATTCCCAGTGAAGGTGATTTGTTTTATCTTTTTTATGGAGTCATTTTCTTCTTTCTGAGTACCTATCTCAGTTTTTATATAAATATCTATTAATGATAACACCTTTCATTTATAGGCTCCCTTAGAACAAGGAGAGTTTTTATTTTCTCATGATGGTATTTTTAGTTCGAAGCCCCGCACATGGCATGTAATCAGTACAAAGAAATTGCTTATTAAATGAACGAAGAAAAACAAAAACAGAATAATATGGTGGTTGAGAGAACAAACTCTAGAGTCAGATACACTGCAGTTCAAATTTCAATTCTGCTCTTACTAGTCATATGAGTAGTCTCTCCTAGTCTCCTCCTCCCTGCTAAGAAGGTAATAATCCTTACCTCACATAATTATTAAAAAATATCAATAGCTAACTTTAAGTAATCACCTTGGGTTTGGCGCTGGACTATTACTTTTACTTGCATTATCTCACAAAATCAATGCCATGTAATAGGTCTTAAATATAATTCTTATTTTGAGGTAAAGAAACAAAAAATTAAAGAGTTAAGTAATTTTGCAAAGTCACACAGGCGATAAGTGGAAGAGTTATGAGTAAAACTCAGATCTGTTTGACTCCAAAGTCTGTGTTTAAGCCTTATTGCTTTGATCATCCCTCCCCTGATGCTGATACAACGGGTGGCTCCATTGAAATCATATATACACTGCTTGCCACAGAGTCTGACACATAATAAATCCTCCTACAGTAGTATTTATTGTTTTTCCTGGTGTTATTAATATTATTATTAGTTAACAGTATTATTAATTAATTTTTTTGTTATTAGCACAGATAAGACCTGGGAAGTTAAAATGCTAGATTTCTATTTCCCTGGAGGATAAATGTATACACATAGTAAGTCCCCTGTCAATTCTGTCTGCTACAGAGCTGATAGCTTACATCTAAGATGGAAGCTTTCTTCCCAGTCTTCAAGATCCCTCCAAATTCTGTCATGTCCAAGAGTCCTGCCCGATACCTCCAACAAGAGAAACTCACTTGCCTCCGAATTCAGTGCGATTTGAGCTTCCACTAAAGATAAGGTAATTAATCATAGGCCATGTAGCACCATTCTGTTTTACTGTTATTTATCTTCGAAGGTTGGCCTTCTAACTGCATTATAATTTTGCTGAACTGCAACCTTTTACTCCTTTGTATTTTCTCAGCAACCAACCAAATGCTTTGCACACCATTAGCAAAAGAACAAATATTTGTTAACTGATTGATTAAAAAGAGACATAATAATAAAACAAAATTCTTCATACCCTTTTTGTAGACCAAAATGTTAATGTTCAGATATGAATAGTTTATGAGAGGGACGTTTTAAGTTCAGAGAAAGTTCACTCAGAGCTTTCTTCAAAGGCTTCTCACCAGATAGTTTAGCATCTTACTAAGCCTACTGATTTCCACCGAGACATTATCATAGCTTACAGGGACATTTCTGTGTTTTTAAATCCATAAAATTTTAATAGCGTGGTTCTTGATAGAGATTTAAATGACTGCTTTACTTTCCAAAGGCTATTGACATTATTCATATCTCTTGCAATTATAATTATAGCCTGCACCCTAATATAAACAAAAAGTGAATGTAAGACAGTGAGTTAAGAAAATAAAAATATCATTGAAGTAATATATCTCTTTATATACTAAAGAGAGATTTTGGAATATTTGCCATATTAATAGATAAGTATAAGGTTTTCCTAATGAACATTGGTAAATAAGTAAACACACACATGTAAGTATATCAATAAGCTTACTAGTTGTACATTTTAGCATACATATATTTAATTCTTTTTCAGTTCCTGTTTGTTTCCGTTGGCCCTTTTCATTGTAAAAACTGATATTTTCACAATGAGTACTGTCAAGTTCATATGTATATGTTTATCGTATAAACCGACATTATTTGCCTACTTTTGACATTGAATTAAAATCTTATAATCAATACCAGTCTCGTGGATTTTCTTATAATAGTGGTTTAGGGGTAGAAATTGGTTGATACGGGAAAAGGGAAGATAGGATAAGCTTGGATATTGTCTGAAACTGCATTTTCATGGATATATAGTGATTTGTTTAGATGAAATGTCCTCTTGGATTGTCATTTGAGTGAACTGATGGAGAATATGGTTGAGGGAGAAGAAAGCTGCCCTCCCTCTCCTTACTACTTACATCCAATTTTTATAGCGGCGAACCAGGACCATGCTAGCCAAATAATTGACAAAGAACATTCTATGTGTTTGTATCTTGCTCAAATCAGTAAAAAATTTAAAAAATAGCAATGTTAACTTTCTGTTTAGGCAGCATCTAGTTAGTCAAAGCTATTTTCTGGATTTTATTTGTGCTCAGACAGCAGCCAAAAATATGTTTATTTTAAACTATGTATATTTGTAAAAACTCTTTTAGATAAAGAGCTTTCTTGCTGACATTTTTCCCTAATATATCAGTATATTCTTCAGTCATTTTGCAAATAATGTACTTGACTAAAGTGGGACCATAATATATCTTTTATGCAAGTATGTCTTTTGGATAGTTTGACCAAAATTAACAATTCACAAGCTTACAATTTAGTCTTATTTTTTCTATGCTCATAAAAATGATGTTTTCCAGAAATATTTTCAAATACTTCATTTAATTAAGTGAACCGTAAGATGAGGAAATCTGTGGAATGTTATAGAGACTAATGCTAATGACTAATAATTAAAACTCACGTGATATTTCTAGCATATAATAATGTTATAAAATAGATAATGTACAACAGAGCTAGGTCATAGAAAAGACACAGGATATCTTAAATACTTTTGATCACTGACAACATAGTCACTTCAATTTGAAAATGCATATTGGTGAATACCTTTTTCATCATTTTTCAAATGAAAGAATAGTAGCACAGAGAGGCCAGGTGGCTAGTCCAAGATAAAATCAACAGAAATCAAAATATTAACCACTAAAATCAAATTTTCTTCGTATATTTTATTGTTTTATTCCACCACGATTATTTTATCAACTAAGAACTTGTCATTCTTCAGTAATGTTATAAAGAAACATTACATATTCAGATTTTTAAAAGAAGTCTGTGCCTTCCCTATATTAAATAAATTTCATTTAATGACTCATAGAGAAATTGAATCTTTCATTAAATATATTCTAGACAACCTACCAGTAATTTCTGAAGTGTGAATATTTTCTTAACTTCTATTTAACTTTTAAAACAATCTCTGTAAAAAAAGGTGGAAAATTAACTCTCTCTTAGACAATAATGTAAAAATAGAATAGAGTCTTTTAAAGCATGCTCTCCAAATTATAATAGAACATAAAAAGAGACAGTTACACAAAAACTAGGGAAATGAGCATTTCAAGCAAGGGAAATAATAACAATATTATTATTCATGATATTTCAAATATTCATTAAAGAGAGCACAGATTAAATCAAAGAAAATGTTCAAAATAAATTGTTAGGTTTAAAATCACATTTCAGAAATCAAAGTGTATGTGATATGATGCATTTCTGTAGAGAGAGACATACAGAAGCAAAAAATAATTGAGAGAAGAGACTATTCATGCTTTCAGTAGTTATATATGGAGAAAATTTATGAATAATGCTTGTATTATTTTGGTTTATTTGCATTTATTAGACTTTTTACAATGAAACTGAATTATCTTGAAATAAAAATGTAAATATTAAAACAATTAACATTGTATTTGAAATTATTGTAAAAATATCACCATGATCAGTATCCTCCATTACATTAATCAATTCCTCCCAATCAAAATACTACGGCCTTCATTTCAAAATGACAAACTTCTCTTTGACATCCTTTTTGATTTGAGGTAAAGCAGACTAAATTAAAATTGCAAGAATGAGGAAAATGGATATGCTCTAATTTCAGTAACTATGTAACAGTTATCTGTTCCTGACTTCCATATTAAGCTTTCCAGAAATTGATCTCGCTGCAAAATTAGCACCAGTGACTCAAAACAAGATGAGGTAGGTGTTTCCCCACCAGCTATTTTAAGGCCATATCCCCAAGTGTGATATGCTGTTCCCCAAAGCTCACAAATGACAGTCATTAAGAATTTGCCTTAGATGTCCTAATAAGTACCTTTTATTTTCGGAATCAAAGCAAATGTGTAATTACCGGGGAAGTATGGGCTCAGGCCGATTTACACTAGAGTATTAGGTAAAGAAATCCAATCTTTTTCTGTTTCTCCTTGGGAGATCGCAGCTGGTATGCATTTCTTCTTTCTAGGCCAAGGGACAACATTGACCCAGTCTGTTGCCTAATCCTGTCTATTTCACACTCTTATAATGTATTCAGGATTTATGTTTACAGAAGAATAACAAAATTGCAGAGTGGCATCTATAGCAACACAGAGAACATAATTTCTCTAGATAAAGGAGATTAGTTGCTACTGGCAAGATTACTCACTTGGAACATAGCTCATTGCTACTTTCTTGGGCTTCACCCATGCTTAGCACATAAACAAATTTTGGAAATAGTAAACCTAACAACCTGAAAATTCTCTAGAAAAATGTTACTGTTTTTGTTCAGCAACAGGATTTTAAAAAGTTTTGTTTTGTTTTGTTTTGCCTCTTGCGGCTTTGCTACATGATTCTGTATTCAGTCCTGTTTTCATCAATTTTGCAACATTCCTATTGCCTTCATAGAGATTCCAGACTGACACTCTAATGTTTCTGAGAGTGGTTAAAACAGGTTAGATTCTCATGAATCCCAACCCCTCATTTGGGGGACAGAAAGAGATTACATTTCTCAATCTTCTTTGTGGGTAGGTTAAGGTCAAGATGCCCATGAAACATGAATGAACATTATGTATGGCTTTTCCTAACCTGGCCTCTAAAATCTCCAGGGCAATCTCCCTCTGTCTTCCCAGCTGTGTGATGGAAAGTGAGCACTGAAATGGCTAAACCTTACTATGGCAGGAGCATGGATCGCAGACTCCCTGCTTGGAAGAAATCTGCCCAGTAGAGGCTCCTAACCTACTTCACACTTAAAGAAAGTGAGAAACAAACTCTTATGATTAATGTGTTAGGCTACCGAGATTTGAGGGGAGCTGGGAGGTCGTTGCACTAATTTCCTAATACACTGAGTCTGAGTTTTCTTATCTAGAATAGGGCACTATTCACTATTCCATGTACTGCAGGGTTGTGGTGAATATTCAATGAGAAGATGCATTCAAAATACCTAGAATATATATCATCTTCATTAATGCTGTCAAATAGCCTATTCTTTGGAGTTATTACACTGTCTGGCTTGGTTAAATTATAAAGATTGGCCCCACATCTTTAACTCACATCCCCCCTTAGATCTCTTCCAATTTTCACAATGGTCACATCCATCCCATCCCTTTGCTCTTTTTTGCTCAAGACATTTCCCTTTCAGATTGCTGGTCCATTAGAATCTATTACTTATAAGGTGCTAAAATGAGCTTAAAAGGTAACCTTACCCAGGCCACACTCACATCTTAATGAATGGTGTTAAGTGACTGAGTCGCGTTTGAGACACAAAAGACTGAAGTTCTAATTGTGGAATTAGAAAGAAGCAAGAAATCCTTGGGTACAAGGGTAATTATAACAATGCTGAACACTAAATATGCATGTGAACCAAACATCTTATAATATGTTTATTACAGAGTTTCATCATCATAGTACATCAATGAGATAGATACAGTGAAGCACAGATAGTACAGATAGGTAAAGCCAATTTTCTAAGTGAGGAAACTGAGGCTGAGTGTGGTAAAGTGACAGGCCCATGGTCACACCCTAAGTGGAGAAGCTAGAAAGAGAACCCTGATCAGACTGGCTGGTTGAAGTCCATTGCCCTTCTTTTACTATCCTGCCGCCTGAGATCTGGAGTTGGTTACATAGTGAGCATATTTATAAAAGTTAGTATTTCTTATCGTTTCTTACTATTCCTCAAATCTTATGAGGTACAAGATCCTCACTTCTGCTTTGTGATAGGGCTATATTGGCGCTTCACAAGTGAAATTTAGAGTTGTTGTTGCTGGGAGATATGGAGCCTCATCCACTCCTATACAAGACACAAAGCATTAACTAGGGGTGCCTGAAAACATACTTGTGAAGTTTTTAAAAGGAAATTGCTCAAACTCATTGTTTGGGAAATGTAATTAAAAACAAAATCTTATTCTGACCCAGGATCTCTCTACAAAGATAGTAGAAAAAGAAAACAAGTTTGTTATTGAATAAGCATTAAACCAGAATACAATAGGCGTCACTGAGAGATTGCAAAGACAGAAAACGTAGTACTGTAGTACTCTTTTATATAGCTGAGCAGACACAACCCATTACACGCATGTCCTCGAGATAAACAATGATTAGTCCTCAAGTAAGAGGACTACACATCACCATGTTTATTACACATAAGTCATCCTAAATTTACCTGGTAATTGGGAACTATTTCTGTTAATTAATTGACTTTACACAAAGGAAAAATAAACTTCTCCTATCTTTATAACAGAAGGTAGTTTTGCAACTTGGAGCAAAGAGCCCACAGAAGTTAGGCTCCTACCCCTCCAAAGAGTCCAGGTGATATCCACACCATCTCCCTTGACCCCTCAGTGTTTGTATTTCCAAGAGATTGTCCCCAGGTTCTTAAGAAAGACATTTCTGGGTTGTAAAACTGGCAAAGGCTTATTTAGCTATTAGAAGGAATTAGTATTTTCAAAGAAATGGAAAAAGAACTTACGACAAGTTTTCTAAAGTAAATGTTCTAAGAAAAGAGAGTGGAAGGAAATGGCTTCACTTATTTTCAGGAGACAGAATTAAGCCTCTTACTTTTATTTTGTATTTGCCAATTCACCATTCACCAATGTGAATTGATCAATTTGTTCTGGGTTGGAACCAAGGACTCCAAATCCTGCTGAAAATTGTGTCTGAGATCAGACCAAGATAAATAGTAGGTCCGTCACTGTCCGCAACAATTCCCCACAAACAGAGGTGAACAGGCACATAATGACCATTCATTGATTAAAACAGCACATGTAGTAGGAATTGGGGGAATTGAGTCACAGAGCAATTTGACTCATTAAAGCCATTCTGGCAACGACTGGCACCAGGACACCAGGGGTGTGTGTGGGGGGGCAGGGGAAATCTCATGTATATCAGTCTGGACTTATTTGACTTTAAGAAACAGAAATTCAACACAAACCAATAATTTATAGAATCCAGGAAAGGCTAAACAAGTAAGATACAGTGAGGTTGGGAGTGCGTCTGCCAGAACACTCCCTCCTCCTGTCTCTGTTTTATTCTCCTTTGTTGCAGACTGATACCCCCCTCTCCCAGCTCTGGCCTCCCCCTACTGTGGGGAGGATGCAGAACTCTCAAGCACACACAAGGCAAATTAAGGCCAAGGCCAAAGCCTCACTGATTTGACAGGCAAAAATACAACAAGCCACTTTTAGATTCAGTTTATTACTTACATGGACAGTGAAAAGAAGAGTAAGTCAAAAGTATCAGCTCCCCAGGGTTTTCGTACCACCCACCAAAAAGCACAAACAGCTGAAACATAAGGCCAGATGAAGTACAGTGTGAGTTATGAGATACCCTGTTGCTGACAGCCAATTCTAGACAGCAGTTAAGTATTTTTATATCCAGCAGCTCTATTCCTGGGGCAGGGATGGGGAGGGGAGAAACAACACTTCATCAGAACCAGACAGTGGAGGAAAAACTGTCTCATGACAGCCTCAGGAACGATAAGACGGTAAGTGGGTGATGGCCTCCTAGTAGCTTCTTATAGGCCCCTGAAACGCTCCCGTCCTAAGAGCATTGCAGGCCATGCTGTCAAGACTCAGGATCGCCAAAGCTGCTGTTCTGAATCTCGAGTCTGGGCACAAGTGTTGGCCTATGTGGCCTGTGCAGACACGTGAAAGGTCATGAAGGCACCATGATGGTGTCATTGAGTTACAATGATGACTAACAGTTCCTGTTTTTATAAAATCTTATTCACTAAAAAGAAACTGACTCAGAGACACATTTTCTAAATACATGTTTTTAAAAAAAATTCTGAAAAAAGTTTCATTAATCCAGCCTAAATTCAGTCCTCATATTTGGACCAATCAAGAGTCTCACACTATGGAAATATTTTACCATGATTTAAAGGAAACCAGAGAAGAAAAATATATATACTTTATATTCTAAATTGCCTAAATCCCAATGGAACTTTTCCTATTGTCTTAGAGATTCACTGAGGCTTCAACACTAAGAATAATTAGTAATCAATAATTTACCCATAATGTTCACAGAGTTATAAGATGTATCTCCATAGAACCCATTAAGAGGTAGCCAAATGCAGTCCTATGACTCCTACCCAGTTCTACCTTCAATCCACACAAGAATTCCCAAAACATTTATTGAGTAGAAATGAACTCCAAGTATCGTTTGAAGGGAATTAACCATTTTAAAGAGAGCCATGGGTTTTTCCCTCTTTTTCCTTGCTTCACCAGCTCATAAGCCAAGTCAGGGGTTACCCACAAGAACCAGTGGTGGCATTTGACAATCAGCAGGAAAGACTATGATTTCACTCTCCACTTGGATGATTACTGAGTTTCTGAACCTCATAGTTCCTCCTAGTACTAGGATAAAGTGGGAGAGAATTCTTCTAAGAACATAACTTGAGTTTCCTGGAGCTTGGGGGCCAAAGAAAATAGAGCCTGACTTTCACCTAGAGAAATGTGATGGTGGAAGGCTGCATAGAGAGGTTTGCAGTGAAGTCAGCACACGTCCTGCTGCTGGCAGGGCAAGAGTGAGAGTGTCCCATGGGCCCAGTATGACTGTAAAGGGCCCTGCCAGAGAGGGCTGCCTGTCAGGGTGAAGAGGCCAGAAGGGCACCATTGGAAGACAAGAGCAAGGAAGTCATAAAAGGCCAACAGGAAAGTACATCGTCTAAAAAAACACTATGTGGAGTGCTCCACGAAAGATCTCTGAAGAGCGCAGAGGCATCCCAGGAGAGACAAAGCTCTATGTTTTAAGGACAAAAGGTATTAATGTCCAGCACCGATAATCCAATGGTTTGAAAACCATTTTGATCATAACCTATGGCATAAAATACACTTTATGTAGCAATTTGGTACACAAACTCTCTCTCTCTCACACACACACACACACACACACACACACATATTCTCTATTTCTCTCTCTCTCTCTCCCTTTCAGTGTGTGTGTGAAATTTTGGTGAGAGAAAGAGAATCAAAATTTCACCAAATATTGCTTATCCTTCTGTATAAAATGAAATGTTGAAATATTTTCTATAAGATGTTGTGCAAAGTTATGCTAGTCAACTTAATTTTAAGTGCATAATCAATTAAATTCAATATATAAACTATACAAGGGTCTTGACCCAACTCCTAGGAACAAGAAGAATCAAAACTAGTGAAAAGGATAGAATAAGAGGAGCAGTAAAGCAGATTTTTGCCTGCTGTTGGACTGCAGAGTTTGGATTTAGGCTTTGAATTGTACAACAAATTAATGTTATATTTAATTCTTGACTGGAATTTTTTTCTATCTGTTCTAACACCCCTGACACACTTGGAAAAGGTATGTCCTCTGCCGGACATATTATATAGGGGCAGACAAGGGAGAATGACCTAACCTGTTGGAAGATGGTATTTGAGAAAATAAAATAAAGCTGCTTCCTCTTTGTACCCCCACTGAGTTCAGCCCATGCAATAAACTAGTCTCATCATAATAGCTACCCTTTATAAAGAGCTTAACTATTGGCCAGGTGTTTTCAAAGCCATTATTTTATCTAATCTTTATAATAAAGACTCATAAGGTACTACTTATTAAGAAAAGTGTGATGCCTTTGGAAAAGTGGCATCAGTTTTGAGTGCATCAGTTTTCTTGTCTTCGAACTCCTGAAGCACAATACTTAGTGTCAACTGGTGGAGATATTTGTGATAGAGACTCAGGGTGAAAAGAAAGAGAACTACACAAATGCCCTAGGGTTAAGGGCTCAAGGAATATCTTTATTATGCAGGTGGGCAGAGAAAAGACACTGAGGAAATAGCTTGAGGAGCAGCTCCTGCACAGGAAGACAAGGAACTAGAGGAGAAAGTTGAATTGTATTAAGAAGAATAATGCTGGGGGTTATGTTTTCCCTCATGGAGTTCAAGAAACGTGTAATAGATTTGAATGCTATTGATGTTATTTTTGCATGAGGAAGCTTAAGAAGCCTCACCAGCTAAAGTGAGATAGGGCTGGAATTTGAATCCACTAACTCTTAAGCTCATGCTACTGAATTTATTTTAGTTTGTAGACACCATTGGTTATCTTCTTCAGAGTCCTGTGTCTGGCAATTATGCATCAAAGAATAAAGAGTAAGGCAGCATTGACAGATTATTAAGTAGAAAAGAGAATACTGGACTAGTTAAAGGATCAACTGAGAAGGAGTCATGCTTCTTCTTCTCAGGAGGAGAATAGTGACACATATGTTATAGTAATTCCCTCCACCTGTGACAACAACAAGGGAAACTATAGAAAAAGATTGTTCAATACCTCTCTATATCAAAAGCCACAGAGTGATATAAGTCAACATGAATAGATAGCACTGGCAATACACAAATTGCAATTAAGTGTTCTACTTTCTCGAATGAATAGATGCCTACATCAACTGACTGTGAAGCTTAAAAACTTGGCTGTGCCTGTTACTTAAAACTTCGTTACATAAATTCATTTAATATCTTAAGGAACTCTGGAGAGCTTTTTTGTAACATTTACTCTGCCACAGAAATTTCCAATGAATTCAATGGCATAAACTGTAGTAACAGGCAAACTATTCTTAATGAGGATATCATAGTTTTCCACTGTTTGTTCATATCTACTTAAGAAATCATTAGCGGCCAGAAGCCTTAAGGTTTGTTCTGAAGAGTACTTCATTCTTAAGTAATTTTTAAAAATTACTTTTGTCTCTATGACTCAGAAATAAGGCTCTTCACAACACAGAGATTTAATACATTTTGTAATTCACTTCACCTTTTCTCAGAAAAAAACTCAAATCACTTCCATGTATGTAGCTCTATACAATCACAATGGTATGTCGAAATGAGAAACAGCAGGTAATCTATTTAAAACATCTCTGGAATTCTGATCAAAAAGAGAAAGGATCTGGTTACTTCTTCCAAATTGTATACATTGAGTTGTTTGATATAGTAGTTTTTTTTTTTCTTTTTAAATCTACTGCTCATATACATAGGGTTTTCTTTTAAATGTATGTCAAAGTAGACTTTGGTGAAAAACTATAGGAGGGGGAAAAAAAGAATGAAAAATATAGATCGAATACAGACAGCTATTTAATACCTTATTTTTGTTTTGGTTGAGTATGTTGTAGAAGGAATTCTCAGCAAGTGATACATCCTGTAACTGTAGGCAAATGTAATCCCTGGCCGTGACACCACAAAGATTTCCCCTCACTTTGAAGACATTTGCAGCCATTTTGTTCCCCTCCCACAAAGAGGAAGTGCACAGGGAGGAGGGACGTTCTGGGCCATACACAGGCCCTGTAATTATCTGTACTGTTTTCACAATTCTCGTGGTTCCCTGTGAGCCTTGCCTTGAAAGGGGGAAAGCAGCCCCAGGTGTTGCTGCCTGGGGTGGGGATCTGGCCTTAAATCTTCTCAGAAAGCCTTCCCTCCTCCTTGCTGCCCATTAGCCCCACTCCTTGCTTTGAGTCTGGTTTCAAACTCAGCTCAAGGACACATGCTGAGTTTGACTCTGTCCAAATCCAGTCTCTGCTCTTTTTTAGTGTTCCTTGTAGTGTGTCCTAGGAGTTACTGTTTGTATGATTTTTTTTTATTTCACCCATATTCAATTTGGAAGAAGTAACTGGATCCTCTGCTCTGGCAGGCTGTAAACTGGACTAGGGAGTGACATTGTTTTTCTTTTGGTCATTCTGCCAAGTTAAAAAGGAAGATGAAGATTAGAACAAACTATTGAAATCAAAAATGAATCCTTCAGTGAAAGTCGCCTGATCCCCTTTACTACCACCCCTAACTCCTTCCCTGTCATTGGAAGCACATTTCTCTCCTCAAAGAAGGAGTGTATTGATGCTGAATAGAAGGGGGACAGCCCCCAGCGTAGACACATCGATCTCATCATTTTAAAAGTGAGAGATAAATGACCTAAGCCCTCTTCCCAATCAAATGCTGTTTCTGCACAATCTCAGAATAAATGACATGGTTTTCCCGGGTAAGCAAGGAGCTCTTGCTCCTTGGCTGGGCTTACCTATGCTGGTCATGCATCCCAGGCCCTGAGACAAGGGAAGGGGCATCTAAAATGGACATATTTGTGACACCAAGGCACCGAATTGTTCTTTGAAACCCAGGCAAGATCTTAACTCTTCCTAATGGCCCTGTGTTGAGATTCAGTATTTTGATTTCTTGAAATCTTCCTCAAATTTACTGTAAGAGATGGATAGATAGCGTAGGTTCTGAAAGTAGCTATTGTAGGAAAAGGTCTAAGAAAGAAGAAGGAAAGAACAAAACCACATCTGATAACCAAAGATCTCCTCCAGCAATGGAACCGATTAGTCTCTCCTCAGAAGGATTCCCTTTTGGTCTCAGAAGTGGTGCAGGTAAATGTGGCCCTTTTGGTGCTGAGCGCACTTAATCCATGTTTAAAATAACAAAACAAATAATGTGGTAGAACTTTTGGACACCTTTTATTTCCAAGAATGGTTTTATTAAATCTGCTATCATCGAAACTGTATGTACTTCAATACTCATTCTCATGATTCTGCAATCTTGCAAAATTAACGTATCTATCATTCTTCACCACCAGAAATAAATGTTGGTAATGTAATTCCCCAATATAAATTGTATAGTCCTAATAAATTAACAACAGAATCATCCAACATACAAAAACAAGATTACATTGATGGCATTCATAATGATATGAAAATATATAATAATTATTTTGTTTTCCAGAGGCAAGAGTGAGCTGTATTACACAATGGATTTTACAATAAACATTTGCAAAAAAAAAAAGAGAGAGAAAGAATATGTGTGACTAACATTGAAAATCATTGAAAATGGTATACTGAATCAAAACTCTTAGACCCACTCTGAAGTCCAGAAGAGCTCCTATACATTTTTTTGGTAAAATAAAATGATATAAGAAAGTTTAGGTTGACACCATCAAAACTGCCATTTCACGAGACTTAAAACTTTAGCCTTTGTTGAAATATAGGCTTAGTTAATGTTGAAGACATGTAACAGTCACCAGAAAAACTCAAAACATTAATTAATCTGATAAAATCTCTACAATGAAGCTGTGGTTTTAAAGCAGTGAGCAGATACAAAAAAAAATAAATAATAAAGAGAAGGGAAGTGTTTCATGAGTTTTGTTGTTGCTATACAGGGACTTCCTTTACATGTCATTTCCTCTTTAACAGGGTTTGTCCCCATCCTTCTACCACAGAGAGAATATATGAAGATGTTCATTTCAAAATTGTTTCCAATAAACTAGTGACCAGAATTTTTCCTATGACAATAAGCAGCCTTCAGATAGTTCATATCAAAAAATAAAGAGTAAGAATACATTATCATTCTTCCATTAAGCATACTGGCTTACTGTAAATTATTTTATATATTATTCTTTCAATTTTTGAATTATCTGATTAAGTTTTAGGAAAATAATTGTTTCTTAAAGTGTCTTGAGATCTTATCAGCATTGTTTTCATTAACATTCATTGTTCTTCATTATTACATTTTTGTAGGCATGCCAGGGAAATATAAGGTATAAAGAAAGAAAATATATCTTGTAAAAATAATAATAAGCCAAATTGAGAAATTCTAGATATAGAAAGAACTTTAGAGATTATTTAGTCCAATTGCCTCCTTTTACAAATGAAAAAACTGAGATTCAAAGAAATGTAAATAAGCTGGTTTATTTCAATTTTATAAGAAAGTTAGCAAAGTACCCTTTGAGTTCAGTGGTCCTTCTGTCATCCTATATTGCCATTCTTTAGGTAGAGATTCTTTTCTAAAGTATTTTTTTCCTTTAGTCATTTAATTTATCTTGTGAAGAATGAGAGACTCTATTATATTTTACATCAATGTCTTGGTTGCTTAAATTATAGCAGATAACCACCTTTCCGTATTGATTGGAAGCTACCCAGCTACCCTACTCAAGACCGAACTCTATTTTATTAACAATTGCTTATCATATCTGACCTTCTAAAGTGACAGAAGATTTTTGTTGTTCCAAATAAACATAAAAAATTCAAGAAAGTGTTTTTGTAAGGAGCTCATTACATATAAAGGTATAGCCTTTTAAAACATACTTTAATATAAAATATGTATAACTACCTTATAGATTATTAATAGGTTTCCAGAATGTTTAGCATACTAGAAGTATTATAAAACAAATTGGAATTTTGATCCCAAGTTTGGTTTCACATCTATTATTTTAATTGTGCAAGAGTTATTAAAAGACTGATGCAAGACTCCAGACAAGAGATGATGACATTAAGCCACCATGACAGCAGTGGTGGTGGTAGCGAGAAGGGTGGTGCCTCTGATGTATTTGGAAAATAGAATAAAACATTTTTCTCTTGATATCAATCTGCTATGTGGAAGGCAGAATTACAGCCTCCCAAAGTGTCCATGTCTAATCTCCAGAACCTGTGAAAATGTTAAGTTATATGGCAAAGGGGAATTAAGGCTGCAGGTGCAATTAAGGTTACCAATGAGCTGAGCTAAAAATAAGGAGATTATCCTGGATTACCCTGGTGGGCCCAGTGTAATTGTAAAGATCTTTAGAAGTGGAAAGGGAGGCAGGAGAGTGAGTCAGAGGAGGAAGTGATTACTGAAGAAAGAAGCAACCCCTCTGACTTTGGACAAGGAAGAAGAGGTCCATGTGCCAAGGAAACTGACCAGGCTCTAGGAACCAAAAAGGGCAAGGAAAGATTTTTCTTTAGAGCCTCCTGTGTATACCTTGATGGATCTATATCCAGTGAGACCCATGTCATACTTGAAGCCCACAGAACTGTAGGATAATAGATTTCTTTTTGTTTAAGCCACTAATTTTGTAGTAATTTGTTGCAACAGCAATAAAAAGAACTAATACAGGTTGGATATGATATATGAGAGAAGGAGAAGAGCCAAGGGTAACTCAAAGTTTAATGTAATTCTATTTGTACAAATTGTTTGTCTTACAAAGAGTTGATTCATTATTTGTATAGCTAATTTTTATATCTTTTGAAAATTTCATTAAATTTAACTAATTTAATTAGCTAATTAAGGCTACTAATTGTAATATGGATGCCCATCTGTAACATGATCACCTCTGACCAGTAATGATGAATACACCTACATAATTTCTCACTTTCAGAATACAAACTCAAACTTTTGTTAAATTTGATCATTTAGCTTAAGACTCTATGAAGTGTGATTGTAAAGCATTAAAAATATTATTTTAATCAACAAAAAGTTACTTAAAAATGAGCATTGTCCTTCTACGCTGCCAGCTCACATAGCTAAATCCTAATAGGAAACTGGTGCTTTGTCAAAACAGGTTCAAATTTCTTTGACATTGCCAAAGAGTCTGTTTACAAATCTAACAAGCAAAGTATATCATGAATTTATAAAAATACCTTTTCTTTCTGAAAATAAACTAGCAAAATGTATTGCTCAGTTTTTTTTTATTTATGTTTTTCATAGCACATAAAAACCAATTAAGGCCCAGATGATGGACTAGAAGCAGCCTTCACTTGTCACTCTCCAGGAGAGGATCAAGGGCTATAGGCAGAGGATCATCCGTGGATGGACCATCTCAGAGGGAGCATTGTGAATCATCAGAGAAGCTACTGAAGACACCCAAAGTAGGGGAGAGAGAAGCAGAGTGATCCATTCAGCTAGAAAGGAAGGGATCTGAGCACAGCAGCACCCACCAGCTCTCAGCATCTGCTGCCACTATCTGGCCATCTCCATAGCACTGCCACTGACACTTGAGTAACACCACAGCAGCTGTCACAGTCAAACCTGAGCAGAGAGAGAGTTACAGCCACTGTAATTACCTGGCAGGACACTGTGCATCTTCCTAGCCCAGCCAGCCATGAGTGGCCCAGCCACCGTGACCTGAAAAGCCATCCAGATGCTGGGCACAGTCCTGTGATCTGCCCAGGCACTGACCAAAGGCCCCTGACCTGTCCAGGAGCCCACCAAGGTCCTAAGACCCACTGTACCACTGGCTTCAGTGCTGTGCTGAGGCCAGGCACCTGCCAAGGTCCCATGACCCACCCAGGTGCTGGCCAAGATCACACCACCCATCTCTGTAGAAAGAGACTTGCCCAGCACCCTGTCAAAGCTTCCAACTGCAACCTGGGACAAACCCACCAATTTGAATGAATATCTCCCAGCACTGGAATGTATTGTGACAAACACAGGAAAATGGGACAACATAGGAGAACAGCTGCATTTTAGTCTCTCAGTGCATCTGCCCCATTCCTTCCAGGTCAAACCTCTGGAGTAGAACACAAAAGTGCTATCCAGAGAAGTCTCCTTCTTCTCATTAATTAGGAGAGTACCCAGCAAAGGAGAACAGGTTCACCACAAACCTATCCACCCTGAGCTAAGAGAAGAGATTTCAAATGAGAAGCAACCAGTAAAAGAACTATGGCAACATGAAAAAACAAGCTAGTCTGACACCCCCAAAGGATCATAGTAGATCCAAAACAATGAGCCTCAACCAAAAGGAAATTGTCAAAATGTCAGAAATGGAATTCAGAATATGAATAGCAAACAAGATACATGGGGTTAAAGAGAAAATTGAAAACTAACAAAAAGAAACCAAAAAAATATTTCAGGACATGAATGAAAAATATGCTAAACCAATAGACAACATAAGAAAGGATATGACAGAACCTAAAGAAATGAGAGAGTCATTTAGGGAATTATAAAATACTGCAGAAAGCTTTAACAACAGGCTAGACCAATGAGAGGAAAGAATCTCAGAGCTTAAAGACAAGGCTCTTGAACTAATCCAGTCATTCAAAAATGCTGAAAAAAGAATAAAGAATAACAATCACTCAGAAAAAATATGGAACTATGTGAAACAAGCCAATATAGGAATAATAGGTACTCTGGAGAGAGAAGAAGAAAAAGCAAAAAGCATGGAAAACCAAAACATATTTGAGGGAATTACTGAGGAGAAATTCCCTTATACTGACAGAGATTCAGATATCCAGATACAAGGTGGTCATTGAACAGCAGGAAGATTCATAGCAAATAGGACAACTCTAAGACACATAGTCATCAACCTGGCCAAAGTAAAAATGGAGAAAATTCTACAAGCTGCATGGTGAATGCAAAAACTAACTTACAAAGGAAAACCCATATGCTAACAACCAACATCTCACTGGAGATCTTACAAACCAGAAGGAATTGGAGCCCAATTTTCAGTCTTCTTAAAAAGAACAACTTTCAGTCAAGAATTTTATATCCTGAAAAACTGAGTTTCATAAATGATAGAGAAATAAAGACTTTTCCAGATAGGCAAACACTAAGAGAATTTGTCACTGCTAGGCTTGCCCTAAAAGAAATTTTCAAAAGTGCCTTATATATGGAACAGCACAGTATATACCCCGATGTAAAAATACACAAAAGTTAAAGCCCATAGCTCTTATAAACCAACAGCATAAGAGGAAAAACAAAAGAATAGGTATCATCTAACATCATGAACAGAACAACATCTCATATTTAAATAATAACACTCAACATGAATGATCTGAATTCCCCACTTAAAAGACATAGAATGGCTAAATGGATAAAAAAAAAAACCCAATTATTTTCTGTCTCACACATCTAAACCACAAGGATTCACATAGACTGAAAGTAATGGGATGGAAAAAATTATTCCATGCAAATGGAAATCAAAAGCAAGCAGGTGTAGCCATTCTCATATTGAATAAAAAAGATCTTAAATCAACAATTATTAAAAAAGGACAATGATTGCTATTATATAATGATAAAGGGAGCAATTTAACAAGAACACATAACAATTTCAAATATATGTGCATCTAACACAGGAGCTCTCAGATTCATAAAGCAAATTCTATTAGATCTAAGTAAAGAAACAAACAGAAGCTTCTTAATTGCCAGGAACTTCAACACCCCATTAACAGAACAGGACAGAACATTGAAGCAGAAAATAAATAAAGAAACACTGGACTTAAATGGGACTCTAGAATGAATGGACCTAATAGACATTTACAGAATATTCTATGCAAAAACTACTGAATATATATTCATCTCATCAGCATGAAAGACATTTTCCAAGACTGAGCATATCTTAGGTTACAAACCAAGTCTGAGAAAATTCAAAAAAATTAAAATCATACCGTCTACCTTTGCAGACCACAGTGGAATAAAACTAGAAATCAATTTCAAAAGAAACACCCAAATCTAGACAAAGTGAAGAAAATTAAACAGTCTGCTACTGAACAATCATTGGGTCAATAATGAAATTAAGATAGAAATCAAAAGATTCCTCAAGCTGAATCACAAAGGGAACATAAGCTTAAAAAAATCTATGGGATAAAGATAGAGCAGTGCTAAGGAGGACATTCATAGTCTTAAATACTTACATCAAAAAGACAGAGAGGGCTGGGCATGGTGGCTCATGCCTGTAATCCTAGCACTCTGGGAGGCCGAGGCGGGAGGATTGCAAGTCCTAGCCAGAACAATCAGGCAAGAGAAAAAAAACTAAGGGTATCCAAATCAGGAAGGAGGATTTCAAACAATCCCTTTTTGCTGACAATGTGATCTTCTATCCAGAAAACTCTAAAGACTCTACCAAAAGACTCCTAGAATTGATAAATAAATTCAGCAAAGTCTGAGGTTATAAAATTAATGTGCACAAATTAGTTTTATTTCTATATACTAATAACAGTGAAGCTGAGAGTCAAATCAAGAACCCAATACCATTCGCAACAGCTACAAAGAAAATAATATACCTAGGAATGTATTTAACAAAGGAGATGAAAGATCTCTACAAGGTAATCTACAAAACACTGATGAAATTAACTATAGATGACAAACACAATTGGAAAAATATCCCTTGCTCATGGACTGGCAAAACCAACATTGTTAAAATGTCCATACCACCCAAAATCATTTACAAATTCAATGTAATCCCCATCAAAATACCAACATAATATTTTAAATAATTCTAAGCTTCATTTGAAGCTAAAAGAGAGCCTAAATAGCCAAAGAAATCTTAAGCAAAGGAACAAATCTGGAGATATTACATTACCTGACTTCAAATTATAATACAAGGCTATGATAAACAAAACAGCATGGCACTGGTAAAAAATAGAGCCATAGACCAATGGAACAAAATAGAGAATCCAGAAGTAAAACCATATATGTGTGACCAACTGATCTTCAACAAAGTAGACAACAAAATACACTGAGGAAAGGAAACTCTATTCAATAAATTGTGCTGGAAAAATTGGACAGTCACATGTGGAAGAATGAAACAGGACCCCTATCTCTCACCATATACAAAAATTAATTCAAGATGGATAAGAGATTTTAACATAGGCATGGAAATCATAAAAATTCTAGAAGAAAATATAGGAAATACTCTTCTGGACATAAGACTAGGCAAAAAATTTATGACTAAGATCCCAAAGGCAAATATAGCAGCAATAAAAATAAATAAATTGGACTTAATTAAATTAAAAAGCTTCTGCACAGCAAAGGAATAATCAACAGAGTGAATAAATAACCTACAGAATGGGAGAAAATATTCACAAACTATATATCTGACAGAGGACTAATATCCAGACTCTACAAAGAACTCAAATAAATCAGCAAAAAAGCAAAACAAAACAAAAAAAAAAACAAAAAAACCCATGAGAAAGTGGGCAAGTGACATGAACAGAATTTTTCAAATGAAGATAGACAAATGGCCACCAAACATGAAACAATGCTCGACATCACCAATCATCATGTAAAGGCAAATTAAAACTACAATGAGATACCACGTTACCCCTGTCAGAATGGCCTTTATTAAAAAATCAAAAAACAATAAATGCTGATGTGGATGCAGAGAGAAAGGAATGTTCATACACTGTTGGTTGGATTGCAAATTAGTACAACCTCTGTGGAAAACAGTATGGACATTCCTCAAAGAAATAAATGTAGACCTACCATTCAATCAAGCAATCCTACTAATGGGTATACCCATAGAAAAATAAGTCATTTTATCAAAAAGACACCTGCACTCAAATGTTTATTGCAACACAATTCACACAATTGGAAAGATTCAGAATCAACCTAAGTGATCATCAATTCATGAGTGGATAAAGAAATTGTGGTGTATATACATACACACACACACACACACACACACACACACACACACACACACACCATGAAATACTACTCAGCCATAAAAAGAATGAAATAACGTCATTTACAGCAACTTGGATGGAACTATTATCCTAAGTGAAGCATCTCAGGAATGAAAAACCAAATGCCATAAGTTCTTACTAATAAGCGGGAGCTAAACAGTGGGTACACACAGGCACAGAGAGACATAAAGCATATTAAAACCAAAAACAGGGGAAGGTGGAAGGGGAGATGAGGGTTAAAAACTTACCCGTTAGATTCAATGACCACTATTCTGCTGATGGGCACATCAAATGCCCTGACTTAAGCAGTATACAAGGTATCCATGTAACAAGGTCATTTGTACCCCCTTAATATTTTATAATAAAAGAAAATGAGATGGAATCACTCACTTTCTTCATTCATTCACCAAATACTTATATTTTTATATTTGATTCACTGGACCTATGTCTGAGAGACCATACATCAGCTATTTTATTCTATTAACAAAAGATTAACACTTAAGTGCACATATAGCAATAACATTCATTGGGTGTCGGGCAGATGGGAGGGGGGAGGAAGGGATGGGTATATACACACATAATGAGCGCGTTGCACACCGTGTAGAGGATAGACATGCTTAAAGCTCTGACTCGGGTGGGGCAAGGGCAAATACGTAACCTAAACATTTGTACCCCCATAATATGCTGAAATAAAAAAGAAAAAATAAGTTCCAAGGCAACCAATCAACTGAGGAAACCAGGTATTACCCTAATTCTTAAGACTCAAAAGGACAAAGATATAACAATATCATTCCTAGAGATCTGGGCACATGCAGGGGAAATTGTCAGTACTGGAGATATGAGGCTGGTTCAAGATCCAGGAAAAACCAATGAGAACAAGTTCAAGGACAGCGCATAAGCCTGAAGTTAGAGATGTAGTTCATGTTGAAGCTTTGATCCTAGAAGCTGGAGTTGATGAAATATTGTAAAATCAGTTCAAAGTAAGAAAAAGCTTAGTCCTATGATCTTATAATTTGGACCGTAGTAGTACTAAACATAATGACTAGGTAAATATCTGGAACTTATATCTAACACACTTGTAACACTGTTTTGTTGGCAGCTAATGAAACATAGGGCAATGAGCTAGCTATATAGAAAATGGATGGCTGTGAGAATCTCAAATCCAGGACAAAAACTTGGTCTAAATCCAATCAGAAGTGTAGAGGATAAGGAGAAGCTGAGATTGTATTTATTGCTGCTTCTGTGACTGACTCAAGATAAGGCAGGCTTGGACCTCTATGGAGCTGTGTAAAAAAATGGAAGGGTATGGGGAGAGGAGCCAAGATGGCAAAGGAGAAAAGCTGCCAGTCAGAGTGTCTCTTCAAAAAAGACAAATTTTAGAAGAAAGAGAAAAAAATAAACTAGCAGAGAAACATAGATCGGGTGAGAGTTGGAAGGAAGGGTGCCTGAAACTACAGGAGACTCCACGGGAAGATGTTGCGGAGGAGAACTAGCAGGAGAAAGGTCCCCGAGAGGCTTGGAGACCAGTGACAAGGGTAGCTGGAGCAGATAACTTTCCCCTCCCTTGCATCTCAGACTACTGGTGGACTCCTGAGTGGTTGGAGAGACCTGCCGACACCAGCCCAGAGACGGCTATTGCCAGAGAGCAGTGGCCTCTTGTGGACATGGCACCGGGCTCCCAGCTCCCTCAGCGCACTTCCCCGGGTACAGATCCGACCCTATCGGCAGACGCCATAGTAATCCGTTCTCTCCTTCCCCTTCCCTACCTGTGGGTGCCCAGAGGGACAATTTAGCCATTATACAGAGGCATCTCCAAGGAATGGGACCTTCCCTCTTGGGGCCGTACAGCAGACTGAGGGGTATTCAGACTGTGAGCTCCCTATCCTCCAGCCCTCCCGGGTGCTGCTTGCCTGGGGACTCCAGGAGAGTGGGACAAATCCCGAGGTGGAGTGAAATAGATCCAGCTTCGGCACACTGTAGGTGTTTCAAGACCAGCACCCCTCCTCCTGGCAGGGTCAGGGATTGATCTCCAGGGCCCAAGGGACAGACCTGCAGACCAGACCCTGTACACCCAGGTCAGAATCGCACTGCCCCAGGGGCACAGAAGGGAGATCTGTGAAAAAGCCTACTGAGGAATATGTGCCTTCAGGGACAGATCAGAGTGCCGGAGTGGCAACCATTCTCCCAAAACAGGGCTGTGCACCCAGCTCAGGCTGCGATCCTGGGTAGGGAACCTCCTGGACCACCTCACAGCCAGGGGAAATCCATCAGCCTGAGGTCCCACTTGCTGGCAGAGGCCTGGGAGAGGCCACTGAGAGGGAGAGGGTGGAAGGGAGCAAGACCTGATCATGGAAAGCCTCACCTCCAAGCCAAGACTTTCAGCTGAGTGGAACCATTTCAGCCCCTCCCAGCAGCTTTGCACAAAAACAAAGAACGTATCTTTGATCCCTGTTAACAGCAGTTGTGGAGCCTGAGGACAGGCTTACCCAACACAGCCCCACCCAGACTAACTCCTGGTCCTGTCTCCACTGAGGTGGAGAATAAGGACACACCTGGAAGTTCCAGGGCCCCACCCACCACCCACCACCCGAGGCACAAGAGGTCCTCTCTAGAGGAACAAGAGCTAGCTATAGGACCCAAAAACAGCACTGCAGCTCGCTCCTCCCAGCAAGTGCCACCTACTGACAGGGAGGTCATCCTACACACATTTCTACTGCATCTACTGATTCATCATAAAGAGTGTGGTCAAATCTCACCCACAAACACCACCTACTGGCTCAGAGACAAAACAGGGCATGAGATTATCCAAACGAAAATCTAAAGATAAGAAGGAACAACCAATCCAGATGGGAAGGAACCAGCGAAAGAACTCTGTAAGTATGAAGACTCAAACAGAAAGCACACCCCCAAAGAGGAACAACAGCTTCCCAGCAATGGACATTAACCAAACCCGGAACACTAAAATGACAGAAGAAGAATTTCAAACATGGGTTGCAGGAAAACTGAATGATATGCAAGAAAAAATGGATAATCAACACAAAGACACCATCAAAAAAATCCAGGACTTGGAAGAAAAATCCACTAAAGAAATTGAAATATTAAAGAAAAATCAAACCAATCTCCTGAAAATGCAGGGCTTATTTAGAGAACTACAAAACACAGTGGAAAGCCTCAACAACAGGGTAGATGAAACGGAAGAAAGAATCTCAGAGATTGAAGACAACTCCTTCCAATTAGTCAGTCACACAGATCGAGCAGAAAATTAAAAGAAATAAGCCTACAAGAAATGTGGGATTATGTGAAAAAACTGAACCTGAAGGTGATGGAGTTTCCAGGAGGTGAAGAAGAAAACACTCAAGGGCTGGATAAGCTATTTGAAGAATTAATAGAGGAGAATTTCCCAGGTCTTGCTAAATATCTAGATATACAAGTACAAGAAGCTCAATGGAACCCAGGGAGATTCAATGCAAATAGGAAGACACCACGTCATGCAGTCATCAAATTGACCAAAATAGCCACTAAAGAGGCCCTTCTAAGAGTTGTAAGGTGAAAGAAACAAGTAACATACAAAGGAAACCCCATCAGAATAACTCCAGACTTCTCAACCGAAACTTTCCAAGCAAGAAGAGGCTGGGACCCCATTCTCACTCTTCTGAAGCACAATAATGCCCAGCCTAGACTCTTGTACCCTGCAAAACTAAGTTTCACATATGAAGGAGAAATAAAGACATTCTCAGGTAAACAAAGACTGAGGGAATTCACCACGACAAGACCAGTTCTCCAAGAAGTACTCAAAACAGAATTACACAAGGATCAGCACAATAGACATTCACGAATGAAAAACCACTCAAAAGTTAAAGATCAAAGGCTAGATTCCACAATGGCTCAAGAGAGAAAACAAAGCAACAAAATGCAACACAACACAATGAACAGTAAATCACACCACTTATCATTTCTCTCAATAAATGGCAATGGCTTGAACTCCCCTC